>JAFFZH010012748.1:0-47208 GCA_018420115.1 Euura saliciscinereae
TGCGGAGGTCCCGGTTCGAGCCCGGGTCGGGGGAATTTTTACTCGAATAAATATTTATTCTTTCGATTTCTTTCGATTTTAATTCTCCCTGAGGTTTGTATTAAACACTCGAATTGAGTGACTCTCCTCAGTCAGAGATATTAATTAATTGATTGATTCGTTTAGTCCGTTTAAATTCCAACTGCATTTTTATTATTTTTGCTATGCAAGATATCCGAATTTTAGTTTTTGGACATTGTTGCCAATGAGTTGAGTCATGAATTCCACCTGGTCACAATTTCAAATATCTTTCCAAAAAAATTAGAAAAATCGAAAAGTGAAAACTGACCCATAGTGCCCCACTCTCCCCTATATGTGACGCATTCCATGCAAACTCGATCTGCAATGATTTTTTCTCACCTTTTTTTATCTGCTTCATAATTTTTTATATGTTTGTCCTTTTGAAAGCAATTTGGAATTTTTTCAGATTTTTTCGAATAATTTTATTTAGTTAATTATTCACGCATCTCGGAAACTCCAAACAGATAGAGATTTTATTTTTAACTCTGAAAAAATTCTAACAAATTATTCGTTCTAACAGGATAATTTGAGGCCCAATTCGAAAGTAGTAACAATTTTCCTTACATTTTTGAAAAAAATTATTTTCATTTTTAATTAGTGTACTCTTAGAAAATACGAAACTTGTAGGTATATAATTTATACAGTACGATGTATATGAAGTTTAATGACAAGATTTCGTGTGCTAGGAGAATAAGGGACTTATCGTACGAGTAGATGAAATGTTTAACCATATAATCCTCTGCCTTTCTCACTTTTACAACCCATTTTTACCAAAAATTCAAGTAATTTGTACATTGGAAAACTTTTTAGAGCCGATAGCACCGTCTTTATCGAGTTTTTTTTTTTGTTTTTTAATTTTTGGATACGCAAAAAAACAAGCGGGTTTGGGCTGACTATGAGCCAGCCTTCGAACTTCCCGCGTTATTTATTTTGTTTCCAGCTGTTTTGAAATTTGCAAATATGACCTCAGGTTTTTGATCAGCGTTTCAAAAAACCTTCGAGTACCAATTTCCGTAAGATTTCTAATGTTTTTAGTGTTTTTCCCGGCAAATTGGATTCGCCATTTTGAATTTCGCAAATCTCACTTTAGATTCGTGATCAGTGACCCAAAAAACCTACGAGTACTAAGTTTCATCCAAATCCAAATGTATTTATTTTTTTTGCAACATATCGAATACGCCAAATCAAAATTTTGCAGAACTGACTTCAGATTCGTGATCAGCGATTGAAAAAACCATATCGTACCAAATTTCATTCAAATCCGTTGATTCGTTCTCAAGATATCATCATTTTTGTTGTGTTTTTTAGAATTTTATTATTTGAATAGTTCAAAAAGTACTAATCCGAACGGAGCCAAAATCTAATCAGTTCTAAGTTAAGAAAAGCCCCGTCGATTGAGCCCAAGTTGATCGAAATCCGACCACGCGTTCTCGAGATATCGCGCGGACAAAAATGTGGTCACACACATACGCGCACGCACACACGCACACCCAGCGTCAAACTGAAAATAGTCGGAGGTGATTCTTTGGACCTCGAAACGTGGAGATTTAGTGAAAACTCAACTTTTCATTTTCGGGGTGATCACAATTCGCTATGTGCGTCTAGACAACTAGCGTCACGAGTGACGAAAAATCAGACTTTCAGTAGGAGAGGACAGAATAAGAACTGGCCGTAATCGGCAGGATTATTCGCGTCTTTTGATGCTGTCCAATCAGTGTGCTGGACTTCTCCTACTGAAAGTCTCTTTTTTTGCCACCCCGAGCGCATTCGTCGAATTCAGCTTGCGTTCAAGGTCATGCACATAGCGAATAACTTATTTTTTTCTCTGAAAACAGAGAAACGGGAAGGTCAAAAGAATATACGGAAAATTGTTTCCACTTTTGAATTGGGTGCAAAATGATCGTGTTGATTTTTGAGATTTTTTTCGAACTTAAAAAGAAATGCCTATCGATTTGGAGTCCCAGAGATGAGTGAATAATCAACTCAAAAAAGATATGAAAAAAAAAACTGAAAAAATTCTAAATTGGTTCTTAAAAGACAAACGAATTATGAAGCAGATCAAAAATGGTGAAGATCGAGTCGGCATGGAACGCCTCATATTTATCGGTGATATACCTACATATAGATTTTGCCTATGATCACTAAGATGATTCGTAGAATTTTATAATATATTTCGCCTTTTTACCGCATGTTCAAACAAGAGATTTCGCAATCAGTATTCGATGTCCACCTAATGTACCGTTACAAAGATTGATTTTCTTTTTTAAGTGACTAATAGACGAAAAATGTCAATATGAAAACCGATACTTTTTTGTTTTAGAATAATTTTCTACGAAACTTCCAGACCATTCCAGACCAGGGTATCGGAGATGAAATTTTTCATCTGCCGACCGTTTTTCGAGATAAGGATTTTTCATACATGTCATCATAGTTTTTCGATCTTTGTATGAAATTCAAAATGATTGAGATTAGTTCTAAATTTGAAAAAAGATGCTATTCTGCTTGCCTCCTCAACGTAATTTGTTTGGAAGTAACAAAAAATCTTGGAAAAAAAACTATCCTGCAAATGCGAAGAGACTTCCGGATTTATCGAGGAGATATAGACATATCCTGTTCTAGTGTCCTCCCGTACAGGGAAACATTCATCTTGTAACTCAAAAATCTACAGGTTTCACCCGTGGGGCAAGAATTTTATGCATTGAAAATGTTTTTTAAATTACTATACATGCGAGTTTTAGGTTCAAATCCCTAGCGTTCACTGTTCACGAAAAATTACGGTATGTTTTTTTTCAAACAAACGCTTTAATTGTTCCTAATTTTTTAAAATAATAATAATCATTTGTTAAACATTTTTACATTTTATCCATGTCATTTTTTAGAATTATTATTACTCATTATTGTTCTTTTAGTTCTCGAAGTACTAGGATTCATTCCATCCATCGCGGTATAATTGTCAGTTTGCGATACGTATACTCGATGACATTTCGACCACGATCACGGTATAACTAACACCATATTTATCCACTCCGTGACTGCAACAATTAAAACGTTACATGCGACTGCAACAATTAAAACGTTACATCCACGATTTGTCTCCTGTACTTTCTAAAGACACCCAAAATAGAAGCATTTTCAATGCTCTTCAATGCTAATTCAATGCTATAATATCATTATAAAAAAACTATTATTACAAAAATGTTGATTTGTATCTAAACACTCATATCTACAATAATGAAAGGATCTGAAATCCAGGGAAATTGGATGTAATCTAAAAACGCGACGATGGATATGTGTTTCAAATAAGTAAGTTTTTAATCAGTCAAACTATGTGTACTATAGCACACATACACTTCAGTTATCTATAGAAAACTAGGGGCTCGGCCCCTGCGCGCTTCGCGCGCCCACCCCGGTCGGCGCTTTGCGCCTCAAAAATTAGTTTCACACCTTTTCATTCCCTTAAGAGTCGAATTTCAAAAAACGCTCAAACTACTTTCTAGGTATTTGAATAAGCAATAATTTGAAGCCAGAACGAAGTCAATATCTCATCGGGCCGAGGAGATATCCATGAATCCGCGAAAACATGTTTTACCCCTTTTATTCTCCTTGTGGGGCGAATTCCGAAAAATCGTTTCTTAGTGGGTGTTGACGAAGGGAAGGGAACATGTTGCCCAAATTTCAAGTTTCTAGGTCAAGGGGTTTGGGCTGGGCGTTGATGCCACTTGTTCCTTTATAGATATAGATAGTCATTTATGAAGAACCTATGCTAACGAACAAAACGTGGATTGTGACGTACAAAGAATTATGATAGTGAAAAGTGTGAACAGGGTCAGTCGAATCCAGTATTTTGAAGACGATCCGTGCTCTAAGAAAGACCTTGAATATGTGCACTCAAGTCATTTTTTTAAAACTTATATGACTATGACCTAAGTAATTGATAGCACCGGAAGAATCATTTGAACAATATATTTGTTCAATGATGTTGTGCTGTTGTCTGTAAATATAAAATATCTCGTACTGGGGTTGACAATCGACAGTCATTTGCAAATCAAGACCACAACAACGCGACTATTGCTTGGGTATGCAATGGCATTCTGTGTGATTAAAAGCTTGGATCATCTCGTAGCGTTTTTTACGGGACTTATCGGACACAGGATGAACCACAAAGTAAAGCTGAACCGGCTGCAAAGTTTTTGGCCCACAAACTTCAGTAAGGGAACAGCCGGTGCCAGTGTATTCGTCGCATCGAGCCAACACCGTTCCAGCGGGGATAAATTTTTCGTCGGAGTCGGGATGTTCTATCAGGTCTCGAACCGGGATAACTCGGAGTTGAGGTGTCTTGCATGGAAATCTCCTCATCAGCCGGATGTGTTCGCCAAATTGATGCTCTTCGTGCCTGGTCGCGTGTCTGTAATGTCAGATTGCGTAAAGAAAAATTGATCAGCAATTAATTAGCTTACTTTCTAGTTCAAAATCAATCCCAGCAGATTTTGGCAGTCAGAAAAAGAAAAACACATAGGAACTTCGAAAAATATTTTTGAGCTTTTGTCTCACACGGTATTGGAATAAACTAGGAATTCTTTCACATATCAGTATATGACCAAAAGTTTTCGGATGAGAATTTAGACGCAGGGGTTATTTCAAAATTGTCGAATAATTGGTATGATGATAATAATAAAGTGGCGCCAGGGAGCTGTAATCAGGTTTCACACTCAGAACTAATCTACATGCATGATGCGGTTAATTTTAACGATGTTTACATGGAGATGGATCGATTGTGTAATTATAGATCAATTAACGCTTCCACAATTGAACATTGCTTACCGTTTGCGGTGCCTTGCAATAGTAGTCCCACTGATTCCGAGTGCGAATAAAACGATGAAGACTAATTTGTTCATTTTGCAGATCAGTTTGTCTTTTCAGTTCCAATTAATCATTCCAGAGTTGTGTAATTAATGACCTCGGAAATATCTCGTTGAGAAAACAATTTGGTAGAGACGAGATACAAGCGGTGATCCCAGTTCGAAGTTCTGAGTAAAACTAGTCGATCGTCCAGAGGTTGATATTATTTATACGCCTCTCTCACTATCGCGCCTCACAATATAGGGAGTAGTGGGAATGGGGAAATTTCTTTACCCGAATATACGTCATCGCTGACGAGTGACGAACACGCGTCTCTCATTTCTCGTTCCCCACGTGTCTGGCACGCGTTATATCTCATCTTTAACCACATCCTTCATTGATGTGCTATGAAAATTGTACTAAAAACGTCTCTCACGCCATAAAATTTAAAGGAACATGGAGTATCTCTCTTGAACCGCTCTTTCCTTTCGTTGATTCACTAATTATTTCGGCAGAGAAAGAATTCGCCGGATCAAATGATTCACCCAATCAAACACGTGTTTGGGCGAAGCGAGAGACCGCGCCTCTCTACATTTCGTGCTTTTATTCTCTACAAATTGCAGTCTCGCAAAAAATATATTGGGAATTACGAGATGAGTCTGGATTGATCATGTCGAAGGAACTCCGCCGGAAATGATGTATTCACAATGTCTCAGAGAGTCTCAACTCTTTGGTGTAGCACTTGTATTTCCTGGATGTGGTTTTTCATTTATGATTTCAAACTGCATGTTCAAATCCGGGTACAAATGTTACGCAATAACTCCGCGAATGTGTTCTTAATCCCCATAAAATCGTATAAATTTATTTTCATTAGGGCTGCGTCACACAAATTGTACATGCAAACTTTCTTATTACGCCTTCGAAAGGAGAAAAAATGTCCCAACGACTTCATATGTCACAACCAGTTCGTATGCACCTCATAGGTATTTCATAAGATGAATGTCTCAACTATTTTACAGGTGAATAACTACCCCTTTGCACCAAATTTTTTAAATCGACGATTTAATCTTCAAGTGGGAATACGATTCAATGAACTTTTAGCACGACATCACAATGTCATGTCATCGTTGAATCATGCGGTTACCGAAAAATAATGCTCAAACGAATCACCATACACTTCGGTCAAGGAACACAGTGGATGAAGTAGTAGAATGCAAATTAATGTTAGAACAATCGTGAACGGAATTTATTATTGAGATGAAAGTGAACGGAATTCAACTTCATTCGTCCTATCACACTATTTTTTTCTAATATTTTGTTAATTCAACTGATAATGTTCATTTAGCCGATTGCTTGAGACAGTCTAAGATGACGAATAGAAAATCGTTCACATTCATATTCGTCATAAATCATAATAAATATATGTGGGCATTTACACACTTTAAGCTGCATATACCAAAGCTTATAATTTCGCCCGTTTATGCAATGTTATAATTATAACTTCACCACGGTGTTGGTTCAAACGCGAGAACCTACATGTTGCATCCACTTGGTACTTCCGGTATCGAATCAGTTAGACTTGTGACAAGCAAGACCATCGTTTTGTGATTCTTCCTTGTCTATTTCGACGTATATTCAGATCTCTTATGGCGGATCTCCGTTAGGTGTGTCAAAGTAGCCGCTTCTCCCCTATCCATTCGTTTTATCTTCATCCAATCTCGATATCCTTGAGAATACATATCGGTTGGAGTCTGTAGGATTCTACTCAGTTCTTATACATGTTCTTAAGCAGGCATATGAAATCTGCGTGAAGTTGGACAAAACTAACAGACGTCAGTACGTCACAACTGCAGCACTGCAGCCACTGTCAGGGGAACACCATTTGGACAGTCGACACAATGCACTTTTCTTATGAAGTTGATTCATTATACCGATGAAAACGACACGACAATTATTCTCGGGGACTTTCGACACATCACCTACGTCTGTGTCGTGTCTAATAAGTTAGAATGCTGATTCATAAGTGTGGATCAAGTGACAGATGAATTAAATAGTTTATAATTGAAACAATTATGTAAGAATGCTACTTATCCGTCTGTCAGTTCCATTTCGACAGAGTTTGGGGACACGAAACTCCAAAATATTCATACCAAGCTGGATTAAAAAAGTTCAATTTCTAATACAGGTGTGGTAGCATGCATGCAATTCGTCCCAATCGGATTGCATCAGCGTCGGGCTGGCAATTCCTATTTTGCAATGAAGTTAGCACGAATCTTTAGATATAGGTATATGGGCGACATGGGATTACTCGGTCAGAGAGAAATAGTACATTGTGTATCAAGGGCGGAAAGAAGGCGATTTCACGAGTGTGAAGGTCGCCGCGCGAGTGAAACTCGCCTTCCGCCCGTGGTGCACGCAATACTTTTCGTCCCCTCCCCTTGAAACCACGGCTTTTCATACTTTCCGCCCGCTCGAAGCGGGCTGTAATGGAAATGTGTGCCCGCTCGCCGAGCGGTCACAATAACTCAGATTCCACCCGCTTCGCATGTATGAAAAGACGCGTTTTCAAGGGGGGTAGGACGAAAAGGAATATACAGCTTATACTACGGAATGTTTCACGGCATCGTTGTAGAATACACATTTCTTTTTTCCTGGGACAAACTGCAGTTTTGCAATGCGAATGATGAAGGGATATGCGAATATTGAAATCTTGTAAACTGTATGAACGACGCGTCTCATTGATGTAATCGGATGTAAAGATATCATGTTGACATATCATACGACCGATGAGCCGCACACTTCGGTATGCAAAGGATCGCCGTATTTAGGCTACTTTGTTCCCTCGTAACATTCTCCACGAGTGCATAATTATATCCGACAGGAAACTGCCACCGTTACATCACACTTTCGCGAATAAGATTTTGCGAAATGACATCACAATTACTCATGCGTCAGTATTCAGTCGGTGTTTGAATGATATTTTCTACTTGAATCTTATCGAATTATTAGAAAATGAACCTGTATTGGTTCATCAACGTCTCATCCCTGATATTACGCCTGACCATCAGCCTCTACAAGGCGAGTATAGAGCTCCGTATGCACTTGCTATACAGTTTTCTGAGTTACGTCTATTTCCTCAGGACCCGTCGATACCCTCCTACAGGTCGGTCGAAGTCGATCCTGAATTCAAAAGGCAATGTAACTATGGTAAATAATCTATAAAAACTACGAGAGTATATTGATCACGAAGATTTGTAATCATGTTCTCTAGGTAGGTGAAATTCCTGATGATTGGATCAGATATATATTGTCTTTTTGATCCCTGAACCTGGTAACAAGGGATTTAGGCCTATTGGCATATTATATTGAGACACGTATCGTCTGTATTCTGGATAATAAACTTATTGTTAACCTACTGGTTAATAAATTTCTTACAAATGCGACAATATCATATGAGACACAAGAACATTACGTGAGGAGAACAAAAAAAAATTCAAAACGACAACTGCCGTAGTAGTGCAGTGGTAGCACCGTACACAGTAACACGAGGCGTGGCCGTGGGTTCGAATCCCCGGCGAGTCGAGTAGGCTGTGGAATTGTAAGACGGGTCACGTCGTTCAGGCGCCAAATTGGCCCTCTATGGCTCGGATCCGGGGTGGATCTGGCCAGATTTTCTGCAGTTTCCCTCGTCCCTGGGAATGCGGATGTTTCAATTGTAGAACTTATGAAGCCAGCTGCAGTCGCATGATGATGGTTGCTGATCATTCCCTCGCCCCCACACAAGGCTTTGGGTATAGTCTTCTGGGGGCGTACCCACTGAGTCTGGCAGCTTGGTAGTGATGATCATTAGCATTATTATTGTCATTTGAGAAATTAAAATTTCGTTGATATCCAGATGTAAGGATTATATATATTTTTTAATCACAAAATATAAACAATACAAAAAAAAAAAAAAACTCAACAGTAATATTGTAACAGTGTTGCAGCGAATTCACCTAATTCCAAATGTCCCCAGACTGAAAGTGACGCCATTGTTTAAGTATAACTTGCTAAGGATTGACCTAGGTCGTGGCTTTACTTGTTGACGATATACGTGATAAGAAAAGTTACGACATACATACGCCAAGCTAGTCTAGCTTCGAGTGGTAATAAAGCGCAAATCACTGGCAAATTATCAAAAATTCTTGCCAGCATCGTAGCGCCACTCGTGTTGTTCTTTGGTGCATGAGGTGGATCACGGAAACCTGTCATCACAGCGCTGAACCTGTCGGTGTTTCTTAAATTTGTTTGTTGAAGCTGATTCAAACAATAATCAGGCTAATAGCCAAACGAGAACACATCTAGCAGCAATAAGTAATTGTCTATACCGCCAACACGAGTTTGGCTATTTTCGAATATGTGGTCAAGGCTATTAGACCTATCCTAACAATGAAAATCATACCCTCTGAGCTTGACGGGGTTCAACTATACGCTTTGACTACGTGTGGCGTGATCAAACGGAAAGAGACAATCACACGGAAAATTATAAAGTCAGATTCAAAACCGTGTACAAATTGCTTCTGTGCATATATAAATTTATAATGAAACCAGGATAAAACCAGTTTGGAGAACGGCTAATAGGACTTGAGAAGTTATGACCTCCGTAGCTATATATCGGGAAACCCCGGCACCTTGGTATACTGCTTATGCTTGTAGCTCCGAGGAGACGCTATTTTAGCGTTTTGCCGCGATAATTACATGGTTTTCACCCAGGGAAATTGAATCTGAACATTGTTTTGGGTTAAAAACGCATTGTTACAACAATGTTTTAGAGGTTTATGTTCAGTTGCCTATTCCGGGCGCTTCAGATTCAATTTTCCTCGGGGACATATTTCTCACTCAGAGTATGAACACGCGATGTAATCGTAATATCATTCTGTTTATCCCTTATTCTATAATTATACTGAACTGTCTAAGGGCTTGTTTCCCGCTTCTAGCCAACTTCAGACTGTTCCATCGTTAGGGATTCACCCTGCATATATTGCTAGTGAATTAGGACAATCAGATGATTTATAGACTGCGACAACAGTAAACTGATAAAAGAGGAGGAGAAAATAACTTTTACCATCGCAAGTCACTGGAAAAGTTCAGTAAACCATAGTTTGTTTACTATGAATGAATTATGCTCAGATATGTATTTTGCTACAAAAAAGTAAACGCCTCCAGTTAGTAATGATTATGCACTCTAATCATGCTCTGTAACCTATTACGTATCATCTCTACAATTGTTTCGTAATAAAAAATGCTCACACTCACTTCCGTATCACAAGTGCACTCGCAATATAGCCTTATGTTCAATGCTTCCTTTAAAAAAAAATTATATAAAATTCAGAGAAAAATTGTTGTCAGAAAAGGGTTTATACATATCTGAGTAATTACACAGCTCCGCGGATAATTGCATTCATAACATTGTCTAAACATAACTATATACCGATCGTTCAATCTTCACTCGTGTTATTGCGTTGAGAAGCGTGGACAGGATTGGCGCCGCTGCACTGGCCAGATTCAATTATCGAACAAACACTGCTCGATTGTAGATTAGAATATTGACCTTCAACTTTATGATGTCTGACTATGCGTAATCTAACAAGGTTATAGTTCTCAAACTTTGATGCTAAAATTATCCCGCGTTGGATATATGTCGACGAAATGTTGTTAAAAAAAAGGGAAAAAACTGTGCCTAAAGTAAGTAAAAAGTTGGTTTTACCAGTCGCTATATAACGGAGAGCAGCATTCTGTTTCGGAATCCTACGAAATACATAGCATAGGTAAAAATCGTACACAAGGCCAGCGAGAAGACTTGTATGAGCTGCACGAAATCGCGATTTTCCCGCCCAGAGTCGCTTCTCCCTAGTGTCCTATCCCCACTCCGTGGTAGCCTCGCGTGTCAGTCCTAGCCATTATCCCTTCCACTTTTACGCGGGAAACGGCAAAGCCCGCGCTAGGCTCACCAGGCAACGTCCTTGGTTCTCATTAAACGGGGTTGTCCGGACCTTACGCTGTAATCACGATCATGTTGTGCAACGTGTTGTAGGAAGTGTTATAAAATTGATCTCAGGAGCATACGGTTAATACTATCGCTCCAGGGATACCCCCGCACGTCACTGATTCACCTCACAGCAATGAATGTGTCAATCCAAGAGCGCTGCAGCGGCTCGTGGCTCTTACGAGCGCCGGTGTGTCATCTGAATAGGTATAAATAGAAATCCACGACGGGACCGGAAGCTGCGGCCGCTGTGGCTGTGGGCGATTCACGAGTACCTGTTATGACTGGAATACTTACGTCTGTGTTGTGTCGGGAAACACCTAAATCAAAAGAGAATCGAGTAAAGTGAATGAATGTATCCATGACTCGGGAACCTCGTTTTCAACATTCAACCGTTCTCACGGATTCAACTTTGTCACTTTTACGATCCAATTCTTATTTTTCGATTACTCAAATGTCTTACAATTACGATCCGCTTGACAGTTGATCAGTTAGAGGTATTCAGATCGTTTCTTATCGCCGCTCTAATTTCTGTACGTCGTCATCCTGTGGTACGCTCTTCCGAGAAGCAACCGGAAATCTATGATCGATGTCATCAGAGTTTCAATCCTGTAATCGACCCAGCTTATTGAATTGCATCACCGCATGATGACGTTGATGCCGAAACCAGTTCACAATTGGTCTATAGCTCCTGCAAAGCATCATTCTAGGTCCCTATTGTCACTTTTGTCACGCTATCACAGACATTAAAATGAATCGTACCACGTGAGTCATCTCGTATAATAGTACACGACATGCAAGTATTATGGCCGGTAGCGTGATACTGGATGATCGTCCTAGCAGTTATCATCATATCGCTGTGAATGGGTCCACTTATTTTCAACGAAACTGTTTTTCTTCTTTCTATTATGAACAGAATTCAATTGAGAAATCAATTTTGGGATTCATTGCACTAAAGCGTTTTTCATTTTTTCTCAGATTATTGATTTCGCCTTTTCGTGTTTCATCGATGATCAGGATACCTCAAGATTTTTCGAGTTATTGAATTCAATTCCATGTATAGGAACGAATCATTAGATGTATTGTATAAAAAAATCATATATGGTCAACCACCCAGATAACCAGACCAGCCCGAGCAAGAGTTGTCATCCTTGTAGGCATTGATGCTGCCCTTATGATGATGCTACAGCCAGCATCAATATAATTGGCATGCTTTGCTGGCGTAAGCGCTACAAAGCAGCATAAACCTGCATCCTAGCGGCATGAATGCTCGCCCATTGCCGATATTTTGTCGTGAATTGCCATCATATTGCATGGAATTTGAAGTTACACCTTGGCGGTCTAATATGATAGCAATTCACGACAAAATATCGGCAATGGGCATAATGGTTTATCATGTAATTTGTTTCATATTACACCTGGTGACGTGTGCCTACAGAATTTACTATGTGATTTATCATATATTTGTTCAATTTAATAAGATAAATGACATGATAAACGACAATATGTTGATTTCTTTCAGAATATCATATGATTCTTGACATCGACATTTTCATTAGGGCAGACAAAATAAAAGCAATAGTCTCATGTAGGCATACTTCGTCATATATAATATAATATAAATCAAATTACATGATAAACTATATGGTTGAACATATGATTTTTGACACAATATATCTGATAATTCATTTCCACATGATTTATTCAGAGTTTTCTTTAAAAATTTGATCAATTATTGTACAAGATAAATCATATGATGAATGACATGCTGATTTCTTTGAGAATATAGAAAATAATTCTAAATTAATATCTTCTAATAAATATCTTTTGGATCCTCGGAATTTAACAATTGTTTCCACTGAACCTGAGTTTAAAAATTTCCCTTATCCGTTGACATCCAGTCGATGCGTCTGACTCAAGAATTTTTATTGGGAATTTGAATGGAGGGATCAAAGTACTATGTTCGAGACCGTTTCTGAATCCCGTAAACCCAACACGGTGATATAGGATTTTGACATTAAAATTTTCCAACATTCGCTAGATTCGTAATCGCAAGGACTTTGAGATTGAAGAGCTGTTACTCAGGGGTTTTACGGTCAAGTCAAAGATTTATATGCATACGTACTAACCGCATTATCGTCCCCGCGTTATTCTGCTGCACTTCCATAACCGACTAGCAGGTCTCACTAGATTCCACAAAAACTTGGTGTTTTTTCCCAGCCCCAGATCTCAGTTATAATTATTGCAATCCTTCGGTCAAAGTACGTAATTAGAATTAATCACGACTGTGTACATGTGGTTGACTAGTTCCTTACTTGCCCCTTCTTGTTCCTATCTTTGGGACACTTTCCGGTAGACAGACGTCAATCGCGGTCACATTTTTTCCTTCATACCCGAAGAATTACGATTTTTTCGTAGAATCATCCGCGAGTAGGTACATGTGTCCTTCGTCCCGGAAACTCGTGCTGTTTACTGTTGAGAGAACTTCCTCAAGGAATATCGACACTGACGTGAGATTAGGATCCACAGACGGATCTAAAGCAAGAGTCAGTCTGACAATGATATCCGCGTGGTATCAGATTAGGTACAGGAAGATCCGTGTTATCCGCGTACGCACTTTGGTGCGGTGACGGTGACGCGTGTCAGAATAATATATAGTCGTTTATGGGCATCGTTGGCTTTCCAGGACTTTAGCGCCAGTGCGCTTCATTGCAGATGATTTTTTTTTTAAATTGCAAATAGCGGATAGTGGCGAAATTGGGTGTTGTCATTATTCCGCACCCTGTCACGTACTTTGACACATTCTCTACTCTTTGAATCGAATACCATGTATGGAAGCGGTCGTAATTTCTTCTCTACATTCGATCGCATTTTCACATGTCAATTGAAACAGACTACCTGTAGGTTGAAAAATACAATTCGATTGAGTCTGCAATGCAAATATCCATTTATTTGATACAGTGGTCGGGAAAGTCCCGTTTCTCAACTCATAATAACGGTCATTGGTACCACAATTCGTTTCTGAATTGAGAAGCATATCCATCAACAACTGTAGTCAACAATTCAATATAGTTATCTCATAATAGAAGGAATGCCCGTGGAGTACCCCGAATATATCCCTAAATTCTAAAAATTGTGCGTAATTATTGTTATGCTATTTTTTCTCAAATGTTGTATTTCAACCGAACGCGACACTAATTAGTTTAAACCAGCAGTAGTCAAAGATATAGAGCAGGCCTGATATAGAGGCACTGAAGCAAACGAAACAATAATACGATTTCGTATTTACTGATAAAGTCGTGAGGAGAGCCGCAGAATTAGGCCTAGAAATATAAGTATTATGTTTGTGAGATGAATCTGCGAGAAAAAAAAATTAATAGTAATTTTGATTAACGTAAGTCAACGAACCTCAACGAACTTACAGAACTGGGTATTTTAAAGAGGACTTAAAAAAAAACAACGACGAATAACGCTTTTTCCTCTTTGCAATAGACCTCCCTCTACGTTTCATTTTTATTATTATTTCTTTCTACTGTACCTACTGGAATTTCCAGCTATTCAAATACCGTTGCCAATTGCGTAGGTATGCTTGGCTTTATTTATACCCGCCAAGAGATCGTGTGGATTAGATCGTGGCTTCACTTATTTACATAATTTAAAAGTTTAACAATGAAGAAAAAGAAGAAAATCAGTTGAATCAACCAACACGAAGGTCGATCCCGACGATCTGGACGCCGGGACACAGGGTCATGGTCATGCCGGGGGTTCCCTCAGTGATGATGTCATGCACAGTTGGAAGAAATTTGTCTACTAGAAAATCTTTCTCCTGTCCCGCGAATTACACATAAATGTATTGCTGTCAATTTGACAAGATAAACAATTTTTAGGATCAATGAAACTTTTGATAAGAATGTATTTTATTATTTGTTATTTGTTGACAGAGGAATCAGTAACACTAAAATATCCAACTCTGTGTCATAATTGTGGATACACGCATAATTATTCGAGAATGCAAGCGTCGGTATTCCAGAATCGAGTCACCGAGGGCGACATCCGGGGCTAGTATTTCACTTTCCAGGAGATCACTGCATGAGTCTCATTCATTGCGTCTTTGTGACCTGACCGAAGCGATTCCCCTCAGAAATTGTCTGCGTTGAGAGATTATTAATTCGATGTCATGAAATTCAGGAAGCGTCCCTTTCAAGTTTCACTCGGTGATTCACTGCTGTGAATCACTAATTCCGAAATAGCAGGACAACCAGAATTTGATTGGTCAATTTCTTCGTATCTTCTCTTTCGATATGGTTATCTGGTCACTTATCTCCGATAAATTCTCGAATGTAAATTCGGAAGACGAATGAATTTCATACATTTGACATTCTTCGCCCAGTCTGGTTATCAACTCACCAAGAATACTTACCTGCGATACTATGTTAATCAACACCTGTCTACACATCGTCAACGATTTACGTACATCTGATGAAATTATTTATCATATTCAATTGCACGGAAACTTCTTGAACGGGCATCAGGAGAATAATTGATTCATCAAACTATCTCGAATCCGTTCTTGCGGTTATTGACGCAGGTATGTAATTACCTACACGAGTCTGAAAGCGTATCGGTAATTTGTCGTTAAAAATTAACGAAGCGCGTGGGCGTGAGCGAGGTGCCGGTGCTACAGTGGTTATTGGCCGTTCAGGTAAAAATGAGTAATATACGGCGAACTTGTATAGTCGATGCTTATTTTCTCGGAATAATTGCGATGTTTTGTTTTGTCACCCATCTGCTCCCCCACCCTGATTGAGAAACGCATTGAAATTGTTGAAATCGAAAAACCCTGCGATTTTCCTTTTCCTGTCCCCGTTCGGCCCCTCCTCGATCTCTTATAAATACCATGGTTCTCAGGCAGATACGCATCATTGTACAACGAGCCGGTCGGTGAGAAAGACGCGCGCGACTTCGAGTGCTTCAAGCAGCTTCGAAAGAGAACTCGGTACAGTTGATTTGTTCATTTCTTGAAACGTAAAAAGAAATCTCCAAAGTGTTGGATAGAACGTTTCGGTTGAGATCAGCGAAGAGAACCAATTCCGCCGATTTTTTATACGAAATTTGGATTAACGCTCCGCCACATATCTGACAGAAGGATCGCTTGCAATCTCGAGCGAACCGAAAATAGACTGAAAGCAAAAAAGAAAAGCTCACGCTTCGCTACACTCAAGTTGAATTTCGGGCTTGTTAAGTTTCTGTGATAATGAACGTGATTGCGATGCACGCCGGTTGTGTGATCGCGGTTTTGATCGCAGTTGCTTCTACATCAACGACAGCGATCCCGCTTCCCTTTGCAGGGAACGACGCGGCGTTAGCGGCGTTCCAGAGACACATGGCCCTTGTGAAACCGTTTCGCTGCCAAATCCCGCAGAATCGGACCTTCCCTCTCCGCGACCTGTTGAACGAGACCCAACTCGGCAGCGGTGATGTATGGCTACCGTATTACACCGTGATTCGGACGTGCGACTGTCACACTGGTCTCTGTATCGGCAATGAGACCTGTGGACCAATAGATACAGAAACAACATCCGTTCACTTCAAGGTGACTCCGATCAATGATCGGAAGAACATCCGGTACGTGAAATTGGACGTTAAACACCACAAGACCTGCGGGTGTCGGAACGCGTCCGCAACGAACAAATGCGAAGCAGCTGAACCCAGAGCAACATTAGTCGACAATCTACAATAAGCGGCAATATTTAATGCCACAGTGTCGTGCTTTCGCTGCTGAATATCGACGCACCCTGCAGTGTTGTTTTTCCCAAGTGCACCAACCGACTCTGTGACACATGTGGTGCATGGATGACAAAGCTTCTCAAGATCCGACTATATAACCAACGGATTTTATACCAGTGGATCAAATCACGATACGGATATCAGTATATTAGGTGTTTATATAAAACTCGTCTGTGAAAAACTTGAAGATTAGGTATAGTCATATGTTACGTGAATTATTTATTAACTTATATTAAATTATTGAATTATTAGACTATTTTAATTGAGCACGTGAGTCTGAGAGAGATATTTAAAAAAAAAATGGCACTTAATCGGACGTAGAATGAATGACCAATTCGAGGCATAATCTTGCTTCCAACTTGTACGCGGAGGTCACATAACCACGGCGGAACCGTGCCAACTATATCGCCACCGGCCGGCTCGCCAGCAATCCATTTGATACAAAGTTTAGTGGCCGCCTGTTGAACGATATATTCGTTCAAAAAAGATATTTTAGTATTATAATTTATCATCTTGGTTAACGAGCTACACTATTTGTGCGGTACCAAATGCACATGTGTATATAAATAAGCGTAATCATATATGAATTTTTACGCAGTGAATGATTGTGATATTAAAAGAATAGTTCGTAGGGTTTAGAAATTTAATTAACCGCATATACACCTTGGATAGGATGTGGGTTAATTTTTGTATTCGAATATATGTAAACTCGATTGAATTCCTTTGCAACTATATGATAAGGTAGTTAGTATAAGAGGCAGGTTTCGAGAAATGTGCTTCGTCGTATATCACTTCTACACTGCATTTGCTCAATTATTAGCGCATAACTTGTTTCTTTTGCGCGATAAAAGCTGCTAAGCTTGATTGCAAATTCTTTCTGACGTTCAAGTATAATCTTACCTTTCGTGCCGTGATATACATGCCGACAGGCCGACACCTTCGTATACGTGACGCAGAAACTTCTTTTGATATTTGCAAAACACAAATATCAGAGTGAGGCTATCTCAACACATCTCTCGAGACCAAGACTGAGAATCATACCTATGAATCTATTCCTGTATCGGTCACGTTGTCGTATTATAGTTTGTAGGATAGTATAACTCTAAGATCTTTACAGAGATCAAACGCCGCAGGAATGGTGCATCATTATTAATTATTTATGTCGATATTACGTCGAATAATACCAAGAAAACACGATCATACAATAATTATGATACCCTTTTATTACAATAATTAAATTATATAGATTTATATTTTTACTTACTTTATAATTTATAAATGAAAAGAAATTTATATTTATTGGTATGATATTCACATAGAATTTCGTTTTCTGACGCTGGCGTCACAACTCGAATGGCTGTTAGATAGGATACACCAATTATTTTATTTTTTATCCGATAATAATACATTTGAGGATCGTTACCAAATACTCAGAATGCAATATAGTTCTGCGAAAAACGCATAATAAATTATTACAAAAAAGAAAAAAAAATCATGTGTCATCTTTGATTTCTATTCCTCTTCCTCTCCCGGATTTAAATCCTGGCCAAAATTTAAAGTCTTCCCCGACTGAATGCAGACTCCCGCAATATCGACGAAACGGTGTTTTTACAGAGATATTGGGCTGTTTTGTAGAAAATTCTGTAGAATATTATATCAACAATGCAGAACCGACGATTTATACGAATACTAATTATCATTCGAAACTTTATGCCTTGTTTACTGTTATCCGGCTGCTGCAGGCGTGCAACGTCCAAGCAGCTGTAATCATTCTGTTTTTTTTTATGCCATCGCACGGAAAAGTATTCAAAATTATATTCATTTATATCTGCTATCAGTATGGTCCAAAACCAACGACTTCACCATTTACATTTACATTTTCACAGTTCGTTGACAAGTAGATAATCTGTGGCAGGAGATTACATTTCAATGTCATCAACAAGAAAGCCGCTAAGTTCAGAAGCAGCTCAAAGACAGTCGAAAACGATTGTGAATTGGAATCCCAAATCCGGAAGTTGAAGAATATATTTTTCACCCGACTACGACAAAATGACCGTATTTCGCCCCTGAAACGCGGGTCGAAAGTCGTCAATTTCGGACCAGAGGGAAGAAAAGTCGATTGCCGGGCAAAAAAGTAAATTGCCGGGAAAAAAAGTGGACTTTTTTGCCCGGCAATTTACTTTTCTGCCCGGTTAATCACTTCTCTTCCTTCTGGTCAAAAATTGACTACCTACTTTCCACTCGCGTTACAGCGACGGAATAAGGTCATTTTATCGAAGTCGGGTGAAAAATAGTATATGCCACACGGGAGGAGCGCAATTTTCACCTCGTGTTCGTGCTGCCCTCGCTGCACTCGGTTCGCTCGTGCCTCGGGCAGCAAACCTCGCACTCGGCGAAAATCGCGCTCTTTCCTCCCTTGTAGCATAATATACTATTTTGTAACACATGCATGATTTCTGCGTTTTTTTTTTACCTATTAAGCGGGCGTAAAGTGACCGTTTTTGACCGGCTCGAAAAAGCGGGCAATAATGAAAATAAGCGGGCTATAATGAATCCATTATAGCCCGCTTATTTTCAATATAACCCACTTTCTGGAATCCGTAAAAACGACCGTGTGTGTACATATACAATACATGATGTATTTCCCTGTTGAAAAAAATCTATAAACAAATTTGAATAATTCTATATAATTATTATATATTGACGTATAAATTACGTAAATTAAAAGATAAAATTTGTAATCATTAATTACATGATAAGTTACATACGTTTAAGTTGGTTGGATAAAATTTGTGTTCAATTCTATCATTAATGTTGATTATGTTAAATGTTTAATGTTCAATAATTAATTACTGAAATATATTACCTAAGAAATTTCTATAATTTGACACTGAAAGTTTTTACGTTTTTTGTAAATAAATATCAATGAGAGTTTGGACTCCAATATTTTATTCGTATCATATTCACTTTTTCCTGGTGAAAAAAACAATCTCATTGTAACATAAGTGTGAGGTGCCGTGTCAAAAAAAGGTCACTTTACGCCCACTTATAGGCACAAAAACACAGAAATCTATACATGCGTTACAAAAAATATGGTGTGCACCAACGGCTCAGTGGGCTTTTTTACCTCGTGTGGTTGCAGTTATACTCGTCTTCGGCTCGCAGACGCACTCGTCTTTGGCTCGTACTGCAAATTCCACACTCGGTCTAAAAATGCCCACTTTACGCCCTAGGTGCACAATATAATATTTTTTTTTATTGTACCTGATTCAAAAATTCCAGAGACACTGAAATGTGATTTGATCAGTAAAAATCCACAAGAACATTATATGACTGGTTCGTCTGGAGTCGTCGTGATTATGAAACTCGTTTAGAATTCCCCCCAATTTTTGTAATTCAAAAAGATAGACTAAATACCTAGATCAACAGACCGCAGCAACCTCGGAAAATAAATGTTTTTTCCGAACGAATGTGTTACACTTTGGTCTATATTTGAAAAGAAAATCTCTTTACACCAAGAGTAATAAACGAAGAAGAAAAAAACACAAAAGGCAGCTGTGTGGATTTAAAAGGATAGCGGAACGACCGTGGGGTTTTCGTCGTCAAAACAGTTTTGTTATCATCTTAAGAAGCGATTCACTATCTACGATTTGAAAAAAAAAACTCGCCCAATTCCAGCCTCTCTCTGTTACATAATCTTTGATCTAATTTAGGCGAGAATCAGTTGAAAACACTCATTAGTTTCTTTTCATTGAATCTATATCATTTATTTATCATTATCAATGGGTTTAAATTTATAAGATACAAATAATAATACATACATAATATGTCCTCATCGTAACTCATCAATTGTAAATTAACTGAGTGTAATTTCGATAACGGTCAGCTACTGATAACATACAATATAGAAGAACGACGGTCATCGGTTCCTTTAGACAAATAAAAAAATACAGAAATTATCGTTTAATATGGAGCGACGTTTCAGCTCTCATCTTCTAACAAAGAAGCAACCCTCGGATAAAGACCGGCTCTGACAGGGTGAATGGGCCGAAGATGATACGTGATTCGACCAAAGGTGGTACGATCGCTAGTCAGTTAATTGAACCCACTAATTATTATGTTCTGTGCTACAAGTCGCTTTTCTCGTAGCATTTATATATTTATTAAAAAATACACACATATTTCATAGTAATATCCATACGCGTTTAATCCAATGATTTTTATTTAGAAGAACGACTCTGGACTCCTCATACTCGACTTAAGTCTAATAACAGGATAATACATGTCCTATAATTAAGAAACCACTTTTGACTCTGTTACGCCGTTATCAATAAACACATTTTCACGGGATAATAATTGCTATGATGTATAGATTATATCAGTTCTTACAGTTTGGTAATATATATATTTATACTATATGAAATATTAATCCTGTGAGATTATTATACGGTGGAAGTGGCTGTAGAATATTCATTTGTAACAAGCTGTTCGGAATGTAATCATTTAGATAATTGCAGGTAAATGGCTTATCAAAAACGATCCAACGTCAAATTTCATCGGACCAAATGCAGACCGGAAACTTTCTTCGATCTATATACATTGCAGTTTTTTTTTCTTATACTTGTCAAAACCGCAAGAAGTTCAATTGTTAAGCAAATCTTCGGGCGCGCAAGGTTTACACATTAGAAGCATTTTTATCGACGAGCCAACGGCTACTTATCAATTAAAATATCCCTATTTCACTGTCCTCCATAAATTTGAAACGTGATCTTAGTCAGATTTCGTTTACCCGAAAACAGATATCGCTGCAAGCCTTGCACAATCGGAGAGGAGGAATACTCTGCACCAGTATGTAATCAGACTTTGTGTTATAAAATGTGACTTACTGAGTCTTCAAATGATACCTTTCATTTTATCATACTTTCACAGAGAGCACGAAGATATCATTTCAGAAATACTTCGGAGACATTCTGTACATGAGATGAAACTAGATAATGCGACCAATATTGTTTTAATTTCCCCCACAATATGCACCCGCTTTGAGTAGGCTTCGGTCACCTTCCACCCGCGCTACTCTTCCTTGACCTAAAATCGCGAGTATGGGAACGGTTTTCTCGGACGTCGTCCCCTGGATCCCCTCGCTCTGCCCTCGCCAACTCCACCCCTCACTGGCGGACCACCTCGTGTGGGACTATGCCCTGGAAGGGGAAGACATGGATGATTCATCGATTCTCTCAACTACAGCCGATCATCGATCACACAGAAACTTGAATCATAACTGACCTCGACCAGACTGGTTTTCCCAGATAATTGGTGTCGGACGTGCTCCTCGCCCTGTGCGGTACGCGGATCTACTGGCGCGACGTCCGCTGCCTCTGTTCGTGTTTGTCACCGCAGCGAGAGCTTTCTGGGATCGGGTGTTGGACGAGGGTGAGGCCTCTGCCTCTCGACCCTCGTCTTCCATCTCGTCTGTACCCATTTCGGTACCTCCAGCTTCTGACTCGACTTCGGCTTCGGTAGGGTCGTCCTCACCGGCGCTGGGTCCTGCCTCGTCTTGTTTTTCACCTTCGGAAGTTACTCCTTTGATTGGTATTGACAGTGATGAGTTAGAGGCGAAAGTTCGTGGAAACATTCACGAGTGATATTTCAGTTATGTGATGCTTATCTTTATTTTCAAAACAGCAGAATTCAGAGGAGAGAGTTTATCCTCAGTTTTTAGGGACGTTTCATACTCCCGCGGTATTATAAAGTTATAATTTCATCAGTTGTTAATTTTCATCAACAAAAAATCGTTAATTTTTTAGTAAATTTATTTTACGCAAACTCAATCACCAAATGTTAGTTATTGATTGGACGATGATTGAGGATGTTAAATTTTGAAAATTCGACACAGTAAGCTATTTTTGGCTCAAATTTTTCGACGAAGAAGTTTTCATATGGCGCTCCAAGAATCAAACCAGGAAATCAATTCTGAATCGAAAAATTCAAGCTTCAATTTAAGCAGCCTCAATTCGATTCAAATGGGAAAATTTTCGAATTTGATCAATTTCCTGAAGATCTTACCATCGGCAGTCCCCAGCTCAAGAGTTTCAGTGCTGACTTCGACCTGCACAGATTCTTGTTCTTCAACTGTGACCACTCTGATAGTAGGAATCACTGCTTCGTCATTAGCTTCGTTCGTAGCTGCTACCGTGGCTGTGCCAGCTCCGGGGGCTTCGTGTTCCTCAGACTGACCACTGCTTGTCTATCGAGTCAATGAAACGAGATGAAAAATTCATCATCATGCATGATCAGAGTGCAATTCATTAATTCAAGCCGATTAAACAACCGATCAATCCTCATTACCGAAGGTGGTGCGTCGGCAGCAGCTGGTGAAACTTGTAACGGAGTGGTGGGAACGCTTCTTCCAGTCCCAGCGTCTTCGAGCTGAGTCAAGTCCATCCTGGTGTCGTCCATTCCTTCTTGAGCTACTTGGGCAACTCCGGATCCCGAAGAGCCAAAAATAGCTCTTGTGGGTCCTGTGGGAGTGATAAGCGTTGGAGTAGCCGTGGCAGTAACGGTTGGCGTAGGTTCGCCAAATGTAAAACGGCCTTGGGGTACTTGAGGAGAGCTAACAGCTTCTCCAAATCCGTCTCCTCGTCTAGGAACAAACAGAGTTGGCGTGCTTGGGACTATACTGTCGTCGCCTCCGTCTTCGTATCCCTGTTGAGGCTGCCATAAAGTTAGTAAAAATCATCTTACAATGTTGCCGATATAAAACATGAACGAACTCCAAACCCGACACATACCAAGAGCAAATGCTGTTGCTGCTGCTGCCTGGGCATCGGCGCGATTCCCCTGGAAGATCTGGGCACGAACGAGGAAGGCGGTTCCCCGGTGGGACCGGCGCTACTGATGGCCTCGGACTGTTGTTGCTGTTGGTTATTTCCTGCTGCTGGTTGGACTTGTCTGGGTACTTCGACGCTCGTAGAGTCATCCTCCATTATAATTTCGACTTCGTTGTTATCGACTTCTCCTTCGCCCTCGACTCCGTACGGCAGCTCTTCTTCCTCTTCTATTTCTTCGTAAGTTTCATTGTCGAACTCTTCCTCCTCTTGAGCCTGATGGGCGTTGCCGCCTTCCCCCTCGTCGCAGTCGACCACGACTACGCAACCCTCTTCGACTTCTTCGTCCTGGTCGCGTTGGCTGGATGTTGGCACCTGAGAAGATAAAAGTTTCACTTAAAATCGTGAGGTTTGATGAATTGAGTAGAAAGAAAATCCAACGAACCTGATACTCGACGTCCGTAGCACTAGCTGTGGGAGTCGGAGCCACTTCTTGCTGCCTGCTTCGCTTAGACTTTGGACTAGGACTCTGTTCCTGTCTAGTGGGATCAACGCCTTCGGCAACTCCAGATACGGAAGCCGAGGCATCCATACTTCTGGGCCTCTTGTGACCACTGGTGCCTTGCGAAGTGCTAACTGACTGCGTCGAGCTACTAGCAACGGTCTGTTGCTGATCGCTAACACTGACCACAGCCTGTTGTTGAAGCTGTTGCTGCTGTTGCTGTTGTTCGACTCTGGGACTGACCAGCGCGACGGTTTGTTGCTGTTGCGGATTCTGCTGCTGGCACTGTTGCTGCTGTCCACTCAGAGGCTCTGGTCCGCTTTCTGGATCTTCTCTCTGCGTAGATTCTGCGGATTCGCTGAGCTGTGGTTGGACCGCAAGTTGTCTCAGATTACCGGTGTTAGTTTGAGACGAAGAACTGGTGCTGGCTGGCTGATAGTCAGTGTGACTGCTGGTAGGTGAGCTGGTTTCGGTCGTATGAACGGCTTGCTGCTGTTGTTGCTGAGGAGCGACCAGAACTGGAGGAGCCGCGGTTGTGGGCAGAACTGCGGCGGTTCTGGACTGGACGACGACACTCATGGGTCGAATGCTGGCCAAAGGAGTTTCGGATCGAGCTGACATCGGCTTGATGTTAGCAGTGGGTGGTTCGGTCGTTGCACTGACTCCACCAGCTCCGGATGAAAGCTGCCTCTGTAGTTGATTGACTCTTTGAAGAAGGGCTTCTTTTTCGGCGTGTATTTCCGACTTCTCGTGTTCCAGGCGTGAAATTCTTCCTTCCATTTGGGACTTGATAGCAGCTAGTCTAGCGTCATGTTCAGAAGTGTCGGTGTCTGAAGTATTGGCTTCAACTTTGTTCTTCAAGTCGTTCAATTCCTTGTCGCACATCTTCTTCGATTCCGTCAATTGCAGGATCTTGATCCTGGCTCCTTTCAGCAGAACCTTGGCTCGTTCTTCTTTCTCATTGCTCGCTTTGTTCACTGCCTCGACTTCTTTCTTCAGAGCCTCTGTTTCTCCCTGTACAGCGGTCACTTGGCGAGTCAGCTCCTCGATTTTCGAAGAAAGTTCGATGTTCGTTTGACGCAGTTCTTGGCGGCCTTCTTCTCTCAATTGATTCTCACGCTCCTGCAGAACTTCTTCGGACATGCCTGCACCACCCGCAGCCTTGAGGTCTTTCTGTTTCGACTTCTCTTCCTCCAGGGTCTTGCTCAGCTCCTCGAATTGCGTCTTGTACTTCTTCGCTATCGTACGGATCTTGGTTTCCTTATTCTTGATGTCGTTCAAGACAGCTTCTTTGTCATTCAACTCCTTACGCAGCGCGGTAACGTCCTTTAATCTGGCAGCTGAACTGACGGTAGCCTCGTTCAGGTCCTGATTGAGCTTTCGACTCTCCTCCAAGCTCCTAGCCAACTGTTCGCTTTGAGCTTGAATCTGTCTTTGTTGCTGAATGAGTTGTTCCTCGAGTCTGGATTTCTCGTTCTTGACTCCGTTCAATTCGTCGGTCTGTTTTGCGTGCGTCTCACGCTCCGAGGTCAGCAGTTTGCTCAGATTCTCACGTTCCGTTTGCAGTCGTCGCCAGTCCTCGGGACTTGCCTTATTCGCTCTTTCCACCAAAGTATTGGCTCGTTGACGCCACCTAGTAGCCTCTCCTTTGAGGCCACTATTCTCTTGCACCAGAGACTCAGTTTTAGCAGTCAACTCGCGGGCCTTTTCGCGCAGCGGTACGACCTCTTCGGACAGAGTCGTAACTCTGGCTGTCAGGTCAGTCACCTTCACGAGCAGACTGTCTCGTTCTTCTCTGAGAATTCTGTTGGAATCCGTTATAGCGTTCAAGGTTTCAACCTTGCGAAGCAGTTCCGAATGTTTCGAAGTCGTCACAACGTCGATTTCTGATTCTTCCCGCTGCGAGCTAAGCAGAGCCTCAGCCTCCTTCATCCTCTTCTCCAATACCTCAGCCTGCGACTTGACCCTCAAATTTTCAGCTCTTAGAACGTCGAACTTGGCGACGGCAAGATCCTTCTCTCTTCTCAGGTACTTCATCACTCTCAGAAGCTGCTCCGCCGACTTTGAATCATCCTCAAGACCGCTGAAACTGCGGTTCATTGTCTCCAGACTGGTATCCGGGCTCACACATCCGCTGGTGTTCGATTGGCTCTGGATAATAGCGGTGCGATCGCTCAACTCTTGTATCTGATCATGTAAAAGAGCATTTTGAGCGTCTAGGTCTTTCATCCTGACTTGCATCTCGTGAACCTCGTCGTTCAATCGCTGTTCCCTTTCTTGCCAGGCAGTTTTTTCAATCTGCAGTCTCTCGATAGCGGCGTCACGCTCGCGAATCAGACTGGCAATTCTCTCCGCGCCGGAGCCTGATTCCTCCTTGAGTCTAGCCAGAGCCTGTAAGTCGGCGGAGTGTAGAAGCATCTCCCTCGCGTATTTCTCCTCAGTTTCTTTAACGGCGTTTGATGCGGCTTGGAGATCGTTTCTAGTCGTCTGAAGCTCCTGTTTCAACTCCGCGAGTTCTTCCAATTGTCTTTCAGCGATGTTCAACTTCTCCCTTAGCTCAGAGTCCGTTTCCTGACGGCCCGATTTAACCCTGGTAAACTCGACCTCCAAGTCCTGATTCTGCTTCTTCAGGGCTGCAACGGTCGATTGCGCCTCCTTCAATTGCCGCTCAAGTTCGTCCTTGAATCTCATATGTTCGGCTGTTGATTCTCTCAGCTGAGCTTCGGAGCTCTCTGCTATGTTGCAGTACTGTTCGCTGTGCTGATGAGCCGCTTTCAATTGCTCGGAGAGTGATTTTACCTCTCCCTGGCTACTGGCTAGCTGAACTTCAAGCTCCTTCAGTCGCTTGATCATGCTCTCGTCTCCGGTCATAGGCTTGGCGATGGAGTGGGCATCAGCTTGTCGGAGTCTGGCGCTAAACTCCTCGACGCGTCTAACATCTTCGATATGAAGTTCGCGAGCCTCTTCAAGTTCGGCTCGTATTTTCTCCGCCATTTCTCGTTCCTCGGTGAGCCGTTGTTGAGCAGTGGCTAATTGCCGTTCGAGATGAGAAGCCAGTTCTCGGAATCGGTCCTGTTCCTCTTGAAGCCGTCTTCGGAGAGCCGCACACTCGCTAGTTGCGTCGTCCAAACGCTGTTCAGCCCGCAGTTGACCCTCTGCTTGGGCACGTTCCAGACTCGCTTTTATCGCTTCGACGTCGGCCCTCAGTAATGACTGCGTTTGTCTCTCCCGGTGCAGCACTTCTCGCTCTTTGAGAAGACGCCCTTCGGAGTCTCGCAGCAATTGCCTCTCCTGACGAAGATTTTCCAGCTGAACTTCAGCCCGTGACAAACGAGCCTGAGCGTCCAACGTCTCGTCCTTGAGAATCATTATGCTCTGCTCGTGCTTTCCTGAAAATATTACAAACATTTAATCAACGGAAGGAATAACGAAAAATAAAAATTCAAAGTTATTGTACCAATGGTAGTGTTGTAGTTGCTGCATTTCTCCTCTAGAACCTTGATCTGTGTTTTGTACGAGGTAACGTTGGCCTGGAGCAGGTGGAATCTCTCGTTAGCAGAATCTAGTTGTGCCTTGAGTCTGCAGCAGCGCGATGAACTGGCTTCGGCCTCTTTTCTCAACCTCTCAACTTCCTCTCCGAGCATGCGTTCGTGCGCGATTCTCTCCTTCCTGTAAGTATCGTACTCTTCGCGCAGCTGTTTGAGCTTGGTCTCAAGGTCTGAGATCTTCTTTTCCCTATCCTCCCTCTCCTTTTTATCCTTCTCATTCTCGCTCTCTTTCTGACTCTGGTCCACTTCGGTCTCAGCCTTCTCCTCGTCAGTCGCAGACTCTTGACGACTGTTCGTAGAAGTCTGATTCAAGCACTGCTGATACATGTTTTTGTACATGTCCCTCTGCCTCAAGAGACCCTCTAGCATCTTCGACTGACGGTCTTGGGCTGCTTGCATATCGGCCAACTGCTCGACGTACCTGAAGCAGAGAAAACGGGTATTTCGAAAGATTTTCGCTGAGAATTGTGAACCGAGCCAAATAAATAAATACCTATCCAGCTTCTCTTTCATTTCTCCAGAATTTATCTCATCGGTCGCTTTCTCAATCTCTTCCTGTCTCGCAGAGAGCGTTCTAACAATGGACAACAGTTTTTGATTGTTCTCTTGGAGTTCTTCGATATCCCTGAACGTTACCAGCTTCTTGCTGATAATCTGAGAAGAAGCGAGATCGTCCGTCTCCATCATGGTCGATGAGAGATTCGTCGATCCTCCACGACTCTCTTGGACTTCTTTGAGCAGGTAACAAACCTGAAAAATATGGCAAAGTTGATGTTTCATTCCGACAAAAAATCCCAGATCCGAGCATCGTCAGAAAAATCACCTGTCTAGCAAGATCTGAGAGTTCCGTCTTCAGCCGTTTGTTCTCACGAACGTGATGATTAGCGATGCGCGAAGCCTCGTCACTCGATTCTCTGAGACGATGATTTTCCGCGAGTAGTTCATCCAGTCTGGAAGTGAGCATGGTAACATTCGCAACGGCCGCTTCGCAATCGTCGCGTTGTTGTTGAAGCAACGGCGCCTTTTCTTCTAGCTCTCTAAGTATCACGTTCATCTGTGATCTGAGTCGTTCGTTCTCCTCCTTCTCAATGGCCAACTCGTTAGTCGCATCTACTAACTGCGTATATATTTGCGTCAGGCTGGAACCCTTCTTCAAAAGTCGACTCGCGACCGCTGCCGTCGGAGCCAATTGCTCCACCGCGTGATCAAGTCTCTCCTGTTTCGCGTCCCTCAGCAGATCGTTGGCCCGTTCCAATTCCTTAGCGAGTTCTTCGATTTTCTGTGACTTCTCCGCGATATCTTCGTCCATTCGCATCTGCAGATCGTTGTGTCTAGTTTCCAGCAGTCCATACTGTTCCGTGGCCTGTTCCAACAGAGATTGAAGTTCCTTAACAGCGGAGCTGAACTCGTCCGCCTTTGCGTTTGCCTCGTCCGCCATTCCTTTGTAAAGATCCGCGAGTCTGGTCTGGGCGTTGACTTCCTCGCGGTACGAGGCGTGCATGGAGAGTTCGTGGGTCCTCTGATCCTCCAATTTCTGCGCTATCTCGTCGCACCGTTTGGCGATCATAGAATTTCCCTCTCTGAGCTTGATTATCTCGTCGTTTGCTATTCTGAGCTCCTCTTCGCGTTGGGAAAGCTGCGTTTCCGTCAGCAGAGACCTCTTGGACGAATCAGCTCTAACATTCTGCAACTCTCCCGTACGCTTTGCCAACTCTTCCTCCAAATTCGCCATCTGCTGAGACAGCAGGACCCGCTCCTTCTCCAGCCGCTTTTCCCTGGAAATTAGTCAATTGGTTATTGTTATCGCGTGTCCATTGTGCAAGATGAACTACTAACTTGTAGTCCAATGTCATCTCGCGACTGCGGATTTCCTCAGTATCAGCCAGCGCCTGGCATTTTGCTGTAACTGCCGACTGAAGCTGCGCACTGAGAGTCGTGAGTTCTGCATGGGTTCTTTCAAGCTCCGCATCTCTACGTTCGACCTGGAGTTGTAGGGTGTCTCTTTCGTCAGTTGCGATGTCTCTCTGGCGCCTGAATTCTGCATTTTCTTTCTCCAACCTGGATGAAACGGTTTGAGGTCGCGATATCGCTGGTAAAAATTATTGTTCAGCTTCATAGTTATTTTTTATATTACCTTCGGGCAGATTCCTGTAATTTTGCAGCCTCCGCTCTGCTCTCGTCGACTTTGGCTTGAAGTTCGGCGGTGTATTTGTTGGCGAGTTCAAGTTTTCCCTTACACTCGTCAAAGTCGAGTTTCTGCTCGTTATAATCCTTTTGAAGAGTGTCTAATCTTTGTTCTGCGAGGGAAAATTAGGTTAGAAAAAAAAAACGTTTATGAAAAATTGGTTATAAAATGAATTCGGAATAAAGACGCTAAATGTGTTTGGTTGAACGAGAGGAGGAAATCTCACCGAGGTTTTGTCTGGCGGTCTCGAAAACCGCTTTAGCCGTGATAAACTCATCGAACCGTTCGTCGAAGTAGGATTTCAATTTTTTGCTCACACCCTCCGGGACCTGTGTTAGCTCTTCTTCGGTGAGTATGCCGGTCAATGGATTGTGTTTGGTTTCTTGTACCGTTTCCATCTCGGCTTTGACGATAATTTAACAATTTTAATATACCTGCGCCTCCTTTTCATGCGAGATACAATAGTTTTCACCGGCGTTTCTGCAGTTGTCGGTTGATTCGTGAAGAATCAAGAAAATGGTGCCAGATTAATCGGTGATGCCAAAATCGTGGAAAATAGTCACTAGATACGAGCCTACGGGACGCGCGATACGGAAGTCGACGCGCCATTCCAGCGGCGCGGGAAAATTTGAAATATGAAATACGAAAATCGTTGAGGGAGATTTTATTAATTACATACACATATGTAAATTGTTATAATGTTTGTATTTGCAATTGTTGAATAGATTAGAAAATTGTATGAATAAAGATAATCAGGAAATTTGATTTACCTCGATTGTAACAAAGAATTGAACAATTGCCTGTTTTATCTGTTCAAATGTTGGGTATATTTATGTCTTACGTATATTTTTATCGACTCGTACCATTTATAACATAAAAATGAAAAAAAAAAGAAAATACTGAAAATATCTTCACAATTTTTGTACAACGATTAAAAAATATTACGATTTCTTTAGACTTTTCAAATTGATGTCTCTGGGTTCATAAAACGATCAGATCGGATGGTAGGTAGTGTGAATCCAACTAGGAAGAAGTGTTTCCGACCCGCCAACATTTGAATTGAAACATTTGATTGTACTTTCTGCCACAGCGTCATGAGAGCCAGACCAATGGGAAGCGGTAGTTTCTACTTTTAACGGCAAGAAGAACACGTTTTTGACAGTGGCGCTCGTCGTCGTCGGCACAGTTATAATGTTATCGCGAATTTATTAACTCGTGTTATCATCTAGTGCCTTAGAAAGACGATTTGAAGTCAATTTCGTGTTACCGTTTCACCGAAGATCAATTCCCGTTCAAATTCCCGGGGTTCGGAATTGTCTCGAAACATAACCTAACTCCTTACCTAACCTATACGATAAAAATGACGAATTAAACATCGATCAGTAAAATTTGTTTCTTCCTTATTTCTGTCCCCTTCGTTGTTTTTATATTTTTTTTATATTCAAACCACTCAAATGATACCAACGACGAGACGTATTTCAGAGTCCCTACTTCGAAGGAGTGGTGTCCTCTCTTCCACCTTTCAAGACAGGTATATTTACACCATTATTAAGCAATAATGTTTTTCTTTATTCATGTACCTATTTTCATTTGCTGATCTATAGTCGTATAAAGAATTTTTTTCGCGCTAAAATTAGCAACGAACGTAACTGCGTTTCGGAATACGGTTTGAAAAACAATATTCTATACATTCGATCATGGTAATCGAAGTATTTCTCATTTTAAGCATATTCAAGCATCGTTTCTCCAGTTTATCTAATGGTTCATGTAGACCAAGAAAGAAAGGAGATGAACAATTTCAAATATTACCGATGATGAGAATTATTTTCATCCAAAGACTTGATGAGACTCGAAGACTCACAGAGGTAGTTAGACTGAGAGAAGAAGTGAAGCAGTTTTTGAAAGGAGAACCATTGAGGCTCATGGTGAACAATAACAAAAATCGAAGTATGAATCGATTGAACTCGGATATTGAAAATTCTTCGAGGTACAGCGAATGAATTTTTTTTTTTCTATAAACACAAACAACCAACAATTTAGAATTTTCTGGTACAATGGAAAAAAAAAGATGATGGAAAATCTGGAAAAGCGGAATTTCGTTCCCAAAAATAGTCGCCATTCTCTAACTCTAACTAGATACTAAAAATCTGGCAAACCTGAGCAATTTGGTAACACCGATTGTTTGAACGGTTATTTTTAGGGCATGTTCCGAAATGCAACAACAATCACTGTTGCATCATTGTGTCTTCTTCTATCGCATTCGATAAACAAGGATGAAATGACGCAACCGTAAATTTAGTTGCATTTTTTAATACAAAACCTTACTCTTCGATCGATAAGTTTTGGGAAAACAATCACTGATTGTAAAAATGTAGTTTTTACAATAAATATGAAGAATTTTCGTCTGCACGCAGTCATTTCAACTACTTTTTGAGTAGTAAATTCTAGGGATTTGCCGGATAGCAATTTGGCCGGATAACCGGTTGAAGTCGTTCGCCGATTACCGAATATCCGGTTTCCGGCACGAGAAAATCGCCTAATCTTGAATTTTTGTAGCAACTAAACACTACCATGTCTCCCATTCATTGTTCCCATTGTCAACGGTTTTTGTATGCTTCGAAATGACTAAAATCCCGCACCGCACGACTGGACCCTGTTTTAAAATAACTCTTCCATCTTTACTAATAGTATAATGATCTTCTGGACAATATATCGAAGATTATTGCTATCCGGTTACCTGGCCGGATAGTAAAAAGTTACCGGATATCCGGCACATCCCTAGTAACTTTGTTCACTTTCCGAGTAAATTTCTCATTACCCTGCGTTTGATCACCAAAATCTCTCCATGTGGTTTGAGATGGATAAAAATTGATGATAAGAGAATTTATGAAATTTCCTCGTGTCGAAACTTGATTCCTTGGATGATCAATTCTTCTGCTACCTCAATAAATGGCTAAGAACATAATAATATGCCGCAACGCTCTACAGGTACTCTAGAATCAGAATATATTTGGCGCAGCCTCTGCGGGGGAAGAAAGATGACACGGCTCCTATTACGTCCTTGTTCAAGCCAGTCCCCCTCAAGCCTAATCCAGACGACATCAACGTCGGGGCTGAGCTGAGCGGGACTTTGAATAAAGGAGATCTGCTCAAGGTGCTGAACGAATTCTATCAGAGAACGGAAATCAAAATTCTCGCCAAAGAGCACGGGCTAGACAGTGAGTATATGACGAATAATCGGCGAGATTGAATCATAATGGAAATTAACTAGGGTTCAAAAGCTCAGGTGAAATAGATTGAATATAATAAATCGGAATATTTCCTCAGAGCACTTACAGCACCAGGCGTTCATCAGCTTCAGACGCTACTGTCTAGAGTCTGAAGCATTGCCGGTAGACTTGCACGTCGTAATAAGCGACATTCTCCAAGGAGCTGGACACGTAGACGACATATTTCCCTATTACTTACGCCATGCTAAACACACCTTTCCTCATATCGATTGCATGGATGATCTGAAGCAAATAAGCGACCTGAAAACGCCGGCCAATTGGTACGATACTCTGATAATCTGTTACAATAACAGCTAAATATAAAGTATCATTGACGTCCAGGTACCCATTGGCCAGGGCAAAGACGCGAAAGATCATATTTCACGCCGGACCAACAAACAGTGGAAAAACTTACCATGCGCTCGAGAGATTCATGTCTGCGAAGAGCGGAGTGTACTGCGGGCCCCTGAAACTACTAGCTGTAGAAGTTTTCAATAAGTGTAACCAGAGGGTAAGCAAATAGATTTTAATCTTGTTCGACTGTCGTTCATTAAACACTTTTCCTCAGGGTACCGTGTGCGATTTGGTAACTGGAGAAGAGAGGAGACTCATGCAAGAAAACGGAAATCCTGCCAATCACGTCGCCTGCACCGTTGAAATGACCAGCATAAACACACCATGTGAGACTATGTCGATCATTATTCTACTCCCGCAGTTGGCTTCGGAATCTGGGTCTAAAAAATGGATAAATTTCAGACGAAGTCGCAGTCATAGACGAGATACAATTGCTGAAAGACCAGAGCAGAGGGTGGGCGTGGACCAAAGCTTTGCTCGGTCTACCGGTGGATGAAGTTCATCTTTGCGGGGAGGAGGCGGCGATAGACCTGGTTGGTAGAATTATTGATACGGAATAAAATGAGTGTTACAGCTGGTGATTTATTACACATGCGACTTGATTCTCTCCTCAGGTGCGTTCCATTTGTATAACGTCTGGAGAAGACGTTGAGGTTCGAAGATATAAACGTCTGACCAAGCTGCAAGTCGAAGAGAATGCACTTCAGACATTGGACAACGTAGTGCCTGGAGATTGCATAGTTTGTTTTAGTAAAAACGATATATACTCCGTCTCCCGTGCCATAGAAGCACGGGGTATGGAGGTAGGAGTGATATACGGGAGTCTACCGCCAGGAACGAAACTCGCTCAGGCAGCAAAATTCAATGACGTCGATAACCCATGTAAAGTTTTAATTGCTACAGATGCTATCGGGATGGGTCTAAATTTGTTAGTACATTTTTTTTATCATTTTAAAAATCATGTACGCCAAAAGGGATAAGCGACATTCCTGAATCAATCGTATCTGTTATCAAAATCGATTTCACATCATATTTTCTACAGGAGTATACGAAGGATCATTTTCTACTCGCTAACGAAACTGACTATCAATGAGAAGGGCGAAAAGGAAATGGACACGATATCAGTTTCTGCTGCTCTCCAAATAGCTGGTCGTGCAGGCCGATACGGTACACAATGGGATCAAGTAAATATATTCATTCACATATTTTGGAGACTCTATCATTCGTATCGTTACAGTTGGAATTTAAACGGACTAAACGAATCAATCAATTAATTAATATCTCTGACTGAGGAGAGTCACTCAAATCGAGTGTTTAATACAAACCTCAGGGAGAATTAAAATCGAAAGAAATCGAAAGAATAAATATTTATTCGAGTAAAAATTCCCCCGACCCGGGCTCGAACCGGGACCTCCGCATCTGTACTGCGGAGCCTTGTCCGTTTGGCCACCGAGGGCTGGGAGAATCTTTACTCGAAACTCGTGTTGTTGTAGGTAAGCTAGGTCGTCATATGTGTGGTATATATATTTGACACGTCATTGTCCCAGTGTCAGATGTTTATATTTTGGAGACTCTATCATTCGTATCGTTACAGTTCGATTTTAATTCTCCCTGAGGTTTGTATTAAACACTCGATTTGAGTGACTCTCCTCAGTCAGAGATATTAATTAATTGATTGATTCGTTTAGTCCGTTTAAATTCCAACTATATTCATTCACATCTTAGCTTTACAATATTGTTCTACATTCATGTTTGTCCATCGTTTTAACGATTTTATACAAAATTACAGGGGTACGTGACGACTTTCAAGAAGGAAGACCTACCTACCTTGAGAAACTTACTCTCCCAAAAACCCGACGTCATTACTCAGGCTGGCTTACATCCTACCGCTGATCAGATAGAACTTTATGCTTACTACCTGCCTAACTCCACCCTATCGAACCTGATGGTAATTATGAGGATATATTGTGCTTTGAACTGAAGTAGAGTTGAGACATTCTTACGTCATAGTTTTCCATGTCGCGTGTCTAATGACATAAGGTCGTAAGCGCCAATATACGACTTTTTGCTTTTCGTAACAGCAAAAGGTCGTATATATTTTTTTTAAATCGTTTAAAAGCAGAAGGTCGTATGTACTGGTGGATACGACCTTTGAGTCCTAACTTCACAGAAAAAAAAATGGTTTCCATTAATTGCAGAAGGTCGTATCCCCCAAATAAACGGAAAAAAATGGCGGATACGACCTTCTGCTTTTAACAACGAATTTTTTTTATCGAATTTCTCGAAACTTCGTCGATTTCGACTTTTCTTTGCGTTTCACGAGTTTTTACAGCTTTTTGGAAAAATCATGAAAAATTAAAAAAAAATGGCGGATACGACCTTCTGTTTTTACCATTTGTTTTTATTTTCCTCAAAAATTGTAATGAAAGAATGACGTATTCGCCCAACATACGACCTGTTGCATTTACATTTTTCGATCTCGTAATTTTAATTGATCTAATACGTTTTGATCATTTTCAGAGCGAATGGCGAAAAAAAAAATTATACGACCTTTTGCCACCAAAATCGTGTTTTTGGCGCTTACGACCTTATGTCATTAGACACGCGATGTGAAATAAAACTCTGCCTAATAATGTCCTATGTTATAGGATATTTTCGTGTCTTTATCAACGGTTGATGACTCCTTATACTTCATGTGCAACGTGGAAGATTTTAAATTCCTTGCTGACATGATTCAGCATGTACCGCTTCCCCTCAGGACACGATATGTTTTCTGTTGCGCACCCGTCAATAAGAAGATTCCATTCGTTTGCAGTATGTTCTTGAAGGTGAGATCAACTATACCAGAGACTCAGAGAACGATGCATTGATCTGCTCTAATTCTGGTTTCAGTTTGCTAGACAATACAGTAAAAATGAAACACTAACATTTGACTGGCTGTGTCAACAAATCGGATGGCCTGTCGCGACCCCAAGAACTATCATAGATTTGGTTCATTTGGAAGCAATATTCGATGTTTTGGATCTCTACCTTTGGTTCAGGTGAGAGATTAATCGTTTCCCATATTTGCATGATTATATACAACAATTTTAAATATACCGAAACCTTGATCAGCTATCGATTCATGGACCTCCTACCCGATGCTAACATCGTACGGGATACTCAAAGAGAATTGGATATTGTAATTCAAGATGGTGTGGCCAGCTTGACGAGGCTGCTGAAGAATTCAGAGACAGGTAAGTGAAAAAATTTGAACAACTTTCAATCGCAGTCGATTTTTATTCGCACAAAGTTGTAATTTTTTTTTTATATCATATACAGTTGTGAGCAGTGGTGCAGCATCCGCCGCCAATGAGGACAACTTCGCACTAAATACGCAGAAGAACAGTTACTTCAAAGGTAATGTATTTTTTTCACATACTTTCAGATATTTTCTCACATGCGCTGTCCGTTATCATGGTATTCTTTACATAGATGTTAAAAAATGATCGATCTTTCAGGTAGCAAGAGCGTGACAGCTCAGCTAATTGGACGGGGTAAATTAACAGAGAGATTACTCGCCCAAGGACTTCTGACTCCAAGCATGCTTCAGGAATTACATAAAGAATGGAATTATCGGGTATAGTTGAAATTAAATTACATTATATCTCATGCTTTATTGACTGTGTCAAACTCGTGTTAGCTGGGAAATACTTTTTCACTAATTTTTTAGAATATTTTCGCCTCTATAACTAAATCATCTATTTTCAGAGCGACGATGATGATCCTGACGACACAAAGAAGCCTAGGCGAAAGCGTAGAACCAAATAGAATAGTCGAAGATTATTGAAAAGTTGAAATTGTACCTAAATTCTAAATTCAAAGATAAAACGTGAGTATGAGAAAATTGATAACATTCTCAATCAGGGTGTCTGCAGGTTCTGGAAATTCCGGAAATCCACAGTTTCGATCGGAAGCCTCGAAATTTTATTGAACTTAAATTGTATATTACAATAAATCTTCAGTAAAAAAAATCCTCCACCTTCAACGGTACTACGATCATCTCCTGATCAAGTAAAATGTTTTCATCTTTGATATCGATCATGTGTGTAGAAGACTCGAGACTACCAGAGTTGCAGAGAGGGATTGCGTCATTTTTACCAGAGCCAATTTGGCCCTGCGATGCATTAGATTTCTTCGAACAAAGGTTCCAGATTTTGAAAACAGGATTATCACACTCAGCACTATCTTCATTCAGTGCCATAAAATATCTTGTTTCTTTGAGTCCTATTGTATGTTCTATAACTTTCTTCGCCGCAGCGTATTCATCTCTAGAAGGTACAGCACTGTCCATCTCCTCTGAAGTTTCTCTGTGTCTCTTGGTAATGCATTTCGAATAATCGAAAGCGTTCTCATCGAAAGGAAAGAGGCCACAAGCTTTGAATCCATCTTTTATCGTTTCCGGCTTTGCAGCTTCGTCGAATGCTTGCTTGAAAGCCGCTGCAAATTTGGCTTTGGTGATATTTATATCCTGAGCTCTGACCAATTGTCTCCAATTATCTTTCAAAGGTTTCAAAATCGCATCACAGAGCTGCATTGTGTGCGGAGAATTCGATGGTAAAGAATACATAATGATTTTATTTTCAGAACAAAAATCACAAAGCTCTATACTCAAGTGTGATTTATGACCATCAAGAAAAAGTATCACAGGGAACTTGATATTATTCGACAAAAGCCATGGGTGAAATACGTTCGTTACGTATTCAAAATATGTGCTAGAATTCATCCAACCTGAATCTGATCGTCCGATTGCTAAATCATCCGGAATCGAATTTGTCACATGAACCGGAATTCTCTTATACGGAAATACGACGTAGGGAGGTAGCGCCTGGCCATTGGCTGAAAAATTACATAGAACAGTTATGGACTCTTTTTCTGGGCCAGATGTTGCCTCGTACAGATTTTTGGATCCTTTGGGTCCCAGTGAAACTCCAGTCCTTGGGCAGATCTGTACACCTGTTTCGTCAGCATTGAAAATCCTGCTACTGTCCGCCATTATATCAATGGCACCTTTTTCGTTCAGGAAATTTCTCAATTCAGCAAACCATGACCTCAACGTTGCTTCTGTAACATGAGCTCGTACTTTTGAGACTGTCTCAGCATGTCGTTTAACTACTTTTGGTTTCCTCTTGAGGTATGACGCCAGCCATTTCCTGCCTGGTCTGTCGTTGATGAAAGGATTATCGCGATTTGAATTTTTCAAAATCGTTTGTACCGTATCCTTAACAAGGTCTGCATGCATAGGGAACCCTGCCTCAGCCTTATTCAAAATCCAGGTTTCTAGTTTCTCTTCTTCTTCCGGAAGCAGTACTGGCTTTGGACCCATGCGTCGTGACAATGGCACTTTTTCTGTTATTTTATTGTGCAAAGTGCTTTTGGGAATTTTATACACCCTGGCCGCATCATTCAAACCTCTCTTCTGACTCCTCACTTCTAATATGGCTTTCAATAAGTCCTCTTGACTGTATGAGAAGCGCTTGTACTTCGATTTTTCATTATGAGAATTGACCCTCTGTTGAAGACAAAATTCAACAATAAAATTACGATTCACCGACTCCACAAGAATATGTGCAGTGTTCATTCACTGGATATGTAATGTTCCAGTGAATGAACACGGGAACATACTATTTTTGTGAATTTTTAGGTTAGCCTATAAAATTCCGGCATAGAATTGAGTAATTGGACTATCTTTTTTGCTGATATACATTCTTACCTTCATTATCACCTGTTTTACGCGTCACACGGTTCTAACAGACTTGACACTATTCATTTCCTACTATTAGCTGTATACGATGTGACTACTAACAGATTACGAATTTATTTCGCAGTTTGGAATTAGTTCTATGTAATACCGTAGGTGGCGCTATGCACATGAACGATTTTGACTTTGAAAGAAAAAAGGGAGATTTCAAAAACAGATGAAACCCCTCGAGGGTTCATTCACTGGTTCCATGTGCTAGATCTCTATCAGATCTAAATAATTTTGGAACACGCATCAATCCGGCCTGTGGACACCTTGTTTATCAACTGGCTATTTTTCGCCATAGTCCTGTTCACGTGCTGACTTCATTTTTTATGATTTAGGTAACAACTGAACGAGCTCTGACAGATTACCAGGGTGTGATCCAGTGTACGCTTGTAGAAATCCAGCAAAGTTGATTCACGATTACATCCTAGAATGTGTTCGAATGCTGCGTGAATTTTAACGCCTTGTACAAATGATACAAAAAATCCAAGTGTAGCGTAATTGTTCTGGCGACTGGCAGCGAGACTTTTCTGTTATAGGCCAAAAGTATGATGGTATATGTACTTATGGTAGATAAAATGTGAAAAGGTGTACAACAGTATAATTCGATTTATATAAAAAGCATAAAAACGAATGTAGATTTTCATTTTATTTCACATCGAAACGAAAACAATTTCGATCAAGAGACTCGATAGAGTCTCGCGCCAATAAATGATACAGCTCATACAAGTTCATCAATTTAGCTGCTCGTTACTCAAATTCAAATTTATTATTATTTCAGTCTTCAGAATTAGCTTGAAATCTACAGAATTTAGATGCTAAAAATGAGATTTCTATGTTTTGAGTCTGAATTGCTCGAAAAACTGTTTTTCACGTAGTAAACGAAGGTTCATGTTGGTTCTTCTTCATCTTGTTCGTCAGCAGGTTGATAAGGCTCAACAGATCGTTGAAATAAATTATAAAATTGAGGATCTGTTTTTATTTGGTTGAGATACGTCCTTATCGTCCCCATCGAAGGCAGGGTCATATAATTGTTGACGAATATGTATCTGTACATCCGAGGTGATTCGACGTAAAGAAGAAGACAAAGAAATATCCAAGTTTCAGAATAACGTACGTTCCTTTTATTTTTGAACACACTCGCCTTCAGGCATTCTTGTATCATCAATTTTTGTATATCAGGCATATTTGACGAGCTGATTCTGCTCTTTATAGTCTTTTCAGAATTTGCCAGTAGAAGTTTAAACCTGTGTCTGAAACGCACTCTGATCTCCTCCAGCCGCTGATTACGTCTCGTGACTTTCTTCAACGATCTCCTCAATCTTTCGATCTCTTTATCTTTTTTTCTGGCCATATCCAAACTCTGATCTCTCGTGTTTCTTTTCCGTTTTCCAGTGTGACCACTGCCCAGACCTAAGCACTTCGAACATTTCGAAGATCCGTTGTTTATAATTATGGGACATCCCGTGTGTCTCCACTTAGAACCATCAACATATGAAAGCTGCGTTTCAATGTTCGATTCACTCTCCACATTCGGACCACCTAAGCAAAAAAACAGAATGATTAGAACTTTATTCCTTGCACAATAAAATCCCGCATTACCTTCGCAGATTTGTCGTTGATCCAATTCGTCGATAAGTTCTTCGATGTCTGACAAAGCTCTTACTTTCGTATTTCTCCCGTCTTTTACTAGACTGTGAAGAAATGGATTGATCTCTTTGTTTCTGACTCCGCAGCGCATTATCATATCGCTTTTTATGTATACTTCTTTTTCTACAATTGGTATATGATTGGCAGGCATGTTCATGGAGAGGTAGACAACGGTTGTGGCGTGGCCCTTGGAAGTAACGAGAAACGCCCATCCCCTGGGAAGCGTAACTTCGGTGTATATTTCCAGCAGGTCTTCGAACAGCATAGTGTCGTATGTTCTAGATTCAGAATCAATCTGTCCTCCGCTCTTATTCTCAGATTCTTCTTGTCCGTCGATGATTCTGGAATCTGATGCTTCCCCAGGATTCTCTTCTCTGTGTAACGTTGGAGGCTCGTTTCCACCCATTATCAATTCTTTTTTGAAGACTTCATCGTCCCGTTCCAGCTTCATACTGCACAAGATATTTTTCCCCTGCGAATACACCTCCTCTTGGGAATTTTCATCAAGATTATTGCCGAAGTTTTCCTGCAGCGCCATGCTAGTCATGCCCGCATTGCCTTCAACCCTCTGAATCTGTGGATACTTGTACTGAAAATAATTCTCCTTGACCTCGACCGAGTCCCCAGAATCCTGTATCTGAACATCTTGCAGAACGTAAGTCTTGTAGGGATCGTTTTCTCCGATAAATTCAGTCTGACCAAACTCCGCGTTACTGCGATCTACGATCATGTCGTATTTTCCAATTGTTTCAACACTCGACTTTGTGTCCTGAGAGTCATTCCCGATCGACTGTTCGTTTCCCTCTCTTGGGATTAGAAAAGCAACTTCATTCGCCAGCATCTCCTCCCGACGACTGGCCTGCATCGCCCCTCTGGATGCAGTATCGTTTGCTTGGAAATCCAAACAGGGTACAGCTCCGACGCGCAATCTGCATTTTTTATACTTTATCTAAAACAGCAATCGAAGCATTAGAAGACTTGAAAGATTGCGTAGAATCGAGGACCTTCAACGATATTCAAAATTTCATCGATACTGTGAAGAACACAATTTTCTCTTATCCAAAGAACTTACTTTGACAACGTAAGGGGGAACGCCGCTGACCCAATGTGTGATGATATCGCTCGATTTGAAGTGTTTACTGCAGACATATGTGTCATCATTGACGGTATAATTTGGTATAGGAATAACAGCCTGCCATTTTTTACGAATTTCCGGATCCTTAGGTGCGGAAAAAAAACTGTAAGTCCGTTTGTAGTTTGTTCCTTTGCAAAGGGCACATTTTCGCGTCATATTTTACAATAAAATTCGAAAATTTCACCGAGTCTCGCATGCGATTAGGTCAATCAAAGTATTCCCTTCACTCAATCCTATTCAAATCATATTTAAATATTTCATAAAACGGATCTTATAATTCTTTCAAACGTCAGTTATAACCTCATAAACAAATTTTGTAAATTTAGGTTAGGTTAGGTTAGGTTACAATATCACGACGTGAATGCATACAGAAGCTAGATTTAGGCTGTTTTCTATTATTGCGAATATAATATAACGGCATTTAATAGAATCATGACATTATTCGAAAACCGAATTAACAATTTTATAAACAGTTCGTTTCCATTTTTCACTTGATATTTGCAGTTGAACTTGTTGCAACGGCGACAAATTGAGGAGGAACGAGGAAATCGGATCGAGGGAACCAATAGCGAGGTTTCGGACGATCCCAGAACGCCTGTGATTGGTTTTCCCGTACCGTGGTCCGCTGTTCAGTGCGAAGAAAAATTCTCGGAAGTTTTAACTGGACAAATATTGTAATATGGGATTGGATTGCGATCAGTCTTGCCATCTTTTGAGATTTTGAAAATTCTTTGGCGACGCGTTGAGACGATTTTGGGACAAGTCTCGATACTAGCAATTTTTCGATATGATTTTGGAGGTTTTCGAATAAATCTGCAACTTCTAAGTTGTCACAAATTTTTACCTTGAGAATCCTGATAAATTGCCGTTTCTGAGAAGAAAAAAATGCGGAAGTGTCCATCGTCAGGAACCTTATCAACTTTTAGAATTTATTTATTCGATTTCTTTGAGCTATGTCCAAATTTCCGGACGATTCTTCGAATTACGAATATTTTAAGCGACTCTTGAGCGATTGATATTTTTCGTAGTTGGCAACACTGGCTGAGATAAGGAATCGGGTCCACATAACTCGCAGGCTCCCCTCTACGTTCCATCGGTAATTAACGATGGAGTGAACTGATAGAACTTGTTTGTAGTGAACGTCAGGCAGGTTGATCCATAAGATTGTCCTTTCGATTTTTCCTGTGTTCTATGACTCGATTTCGTACGTAACTCGCAGCTTAGGCTCGTCGGTAGGAAAAACTATTTGTTCACCCGTGTGCACGGCATACGTGAGTTCAAACAAAATACCAGAACTACGCCGTGTCGTTGGTATCACACGTACGGTATGTTTCCATGTGTTCACGCGTATTGTATAAATATTGTCCCAAGGAACTATAAGTGTTCCAGGCGGATTTGTCCATAACATCTATTTTGTGTTCATAACACGATGGAATTTTCTTCTGGATTTTTATTTTTATTGAATTCTAACAATCTTTCTATTTCTATGGGGTTTTATCAGTATGGATGTACATTTTTTTAAAGTTAATAAATTTATAAATTTATACCCACCAGTTTCTAAATTTTAGACATAGAATTAGATACTTACTCATTTATTTATTTCTTTGATTGACGCACCGAATTCATGGAAATTCTGAAATAATAGACATAAACACAATAAGATCGCATTCTAAAACGAATAGTTCAAACGACCACCTGTGTTTGTTTCTATACCTCCTATCCCCAGTACAATATCTTGGCATAGTGTCACAGTACTATTATACTATAGATACATAGATATAGATACATAGTATGAACGGAGATAAGAGCGATATGTAGTTCTCACATTTCTTGTGCTTACAATGAGTTTCTGTAGCAGTCTAAGTGTGCAGTGGTTTGGTCTGAGTACTTGTCGCTCCTCTTCTTTCTTTACCTTCTCTATACAATTATCGTTACTATATTAGTACACACATCCATTCTGCCAATTGCAGGATTCGATTTTTTTTTTCAAACTACAGGGGAAAAACGGGGAAAAAATTCTCAGTCTTTAGCACTTGAAATCCCACTGGTACTGACATGTGTGAATATGTCGATGCATCATTTGAATTAGTCACTGAGTGCTTTGCCTTGATGTTATTTTTTCAGACTGTGTAAAGTTTGATACTGAAGTAGTAAAAATCCAAGAGTCATGGAACAATTCGCTAGACGACCAGAGGAGCTGAGTTCCAAGGGTCCAATGGATGTGAACTGGAGGAACTGGAAACAGCAGTTTTTAATATTTCTCAAGGCTTCAGGTGCCCTTGACAAGCCCACAGACGTGAAGGCCAGTCTTATGATGAATTTGATCGGTCAAGCTGGACTGAAAATTTTTCACAGCTTTACATTTGATTCTCCGAACGAAAGTGAAGACCTGGACTCGTTGATGAAAAAATTTGACGATTACTTTGATCCTAAAAAAAGCGAGGCCCATGAGAGATACGCTTTCTTTACATCTGTCAAGAAAAGTGGAGAGAGTCTAGAGCAGTACATCAGCGAGATGAGGGTGAATAACTTTTTCGCCTCAGATATTTGAAATGAACATTGAACCAACATGAAATTTCTTGAATATTCATTCATGATTTCAGGTCAAAGCGAAGACGTGTAATTTTGGTGATTTAACCGACAGTCTCATCAGAGACAAGATAATATTGGATACAAAGGACAAAACGCTGCGAAAGCATCTACTGACCGAGCCTGATCTGACCTTGAATCAGACGATCGTCTTGTGTCAAGCCCACGAGCAAACAGCAGAGAAGCTGTTGTCGATGTGCAAGGTTAAAAAATCTATCGAAAAGGACGTAAAGCCAAAACCTCCGACCGATGCAGTGCCAAAGAAGAAGAATAATCCATCATCCAGCAAGCCACAGACTCAGTTCAAGAAGCCTAAAGGCTGCTGTTGGCGGTGCGGAATTCAACACGAAATGAATAAATGCCCGGCTTGGGGAAAGAAATGTGAGAAGTGTGGGATATTGAACCATTTCACACAAAATTGTGGCAATGCACCGCCACCAAAGAACAATGCGCAAGACAAATCCGTAAGATTCTTTTTCAGAACTCCACTAGACTTATCTGTGTTATCACCTATATACTATATTATAATTATCGTGTCATCCTATTTTCCAAATATTCATTCATACCAATTGATGAAAATTGTTTCAGGCCATGGAATCTTGGGTACTTATGAACAAGAACGTGAATCCTGGGCCTTTCACTCAAATCCCGGCTAAAGTGATGAACAAAGACGCCGCCTTCAAGAATAATACCTAATTCGCGAATATAAAGCTTCCATATCTTTACTCCCTTGAGTTAAAAGACAAGTGACCTTAACTTCTACTCGAGAACAATCTATTAACACACATATGTGACTATTAAGTATTTTTTAAATGAAAGTATGACGGGCCCTAATGTCAGGGGGTAGTATAACCATGAATTTTTCACAACAATATTGGGTATTTTATACTTGTATGTATGCATACATATATTGTGAGTAAACAGTGTTACGATAAGACGTAATCTGATCGTCCAGTTCCCTTTTTACCACCACCTTTCCCCATTTATCAGTTTGTGGCAGTTACCGCACATTTGCAAACTACAGGAAGTATCAAAATAACACCTACCTAACTTGATAAGAATACGGATGTTGGATAATACAACAGCTTTTTACATCAATTATTCTGACGCAGAAGTAAAAAACTCAACGCCTTATGAAAGTGTAAATTTAGTTCTCATCGCAATACGAATTTGAACTATAGGCACTATGAATTGCCGTGTAGGGGAGAGTGGGGCATAATGGGTCAGTTTTCACTTTTCGATTTTTCTAATTTTTTTGGAAAGATATTTGAAATTGTGGCCAGGTGGAATTCATTCATTGGCTTAGTTGACTTGGCTTGGCTCGTTGTGGACTCAACTCATTGGCAACAATGTCCAAAAACTAAAATTCCGATATCTTGCATAGCAAAAATAATAAAAATGCATTTCCAAAGAAGAATTTTTGACTCATTGTCCACATTTCCAAAAAAGAATTTTTGACCCACCCGTGGGGTACAATGGGTCGCCCCATGGGGCACTGTGGGTCAACCTGATAATCAGCTGAAAATGATGCAATTTTCGACAAAATAAATTTTTTTAATTTGAATTAGTAAGCACCTAATGCCTCTTCCAGTCCAGTTACTCAATCAGTCGGCATCATTGAATCAGTAGGAAAAAACAGCGTCAACGTACATAAATGAGTATGAGATTGTGACGTTTCTTTGACAAAAACATAATTTAGGAGTTAAAGTCGCGATTCCCGATAACGAACTGTTTACTTGGGATCATTTTGAACGTCAATTAGTGAAAAATCTGATCGGATGATGAAAATGTGCTATTTCCATGGATCTTAAATAAATTGACCCATTGTACCCCACGCTCGAATTTTTTCAACAAACTGATTTTACCTCACCAAAAAACGCATATTGAACTTTGGGCGATACGTGATTTTCTAGCCTAGGTATGTAAGTATTCATTGATATGATGACAATTGGCCGTATCTAATCCGTAAAAATGTGAAAACGAAACTTAGCAGGATTTTTTTTCCAACTTTGAGGGCGTCAAAACAAACTTTCAGTCACTGAGACGCACCATGTTGAAATAAAACGAGTAACGACACGTTAGAACAAGTGACTGTAGGTCACGAACCTGCCACCCAGGTGCCGGCTCTTTACAATGCTCGAGTGCGGAGATGGCAGCATTGATCCATTATAGTGCCCCATGACCCATAGTGCCCCACTCTCCCCTATACATGCACAACGTCTATGAAGGTGTTATTTACGAAAAACCGGATGAGCTTACAAAAACGAAAACATGAACCGACACATTTTGGATACGCGAGAGCTTATTACTGATTCAAACATTGAAATACATTTTCATAACTTTGATCGTACGTTCTCATCGCTTGAATGCATATTGATAGGTATTGAAATTTAACCTTTTTGTATTGAGATTATCAGATAATAAATAATAAAACACATACAGAGTTATGATTTACAATACTATTTATTTATCTAGCAAGCAGATATTGAAATGATTATAATAACTTGACTTGTACTATAATTGGTCGGCATTTCACGTCGGGAGAAAATAAATACGTGGCCGATTACGCCGATAACCGAATCGCGAGTGACTCGGCAGACGGGTTAATACAACACCATCTCCCTCTGATCCTTTGCCTAACGATCATACAATGGTC
>JAFFZH010012749.1:0-15241 GCA_018420115.1 Euura saliciscinereae
CGTATGATTGGCTGAGCATTGGCGTAGGCAGATGAAATTCCTTGCGCCTCGGAACAGATATTACCTGTAGAGACTGATTTGGCGCTACTGTCGATTCCTCGCACGGTCCCTATAAGGCTTACTATAAGCCATAAGCAGGGGCGGATTAACTCTGTCCGAGGCCCTAGGCAACAACCCTGTCCGGGCCCCTGGGCAAGCAATGATATCGTGTGTCTAATGGTATGAGGTCGTATGCGTCAATATACGACTTTTTACCACGCGTAAAGGTAAAAAGACATGTCAAATTTTTTTCTCCGTATTTACGCGAAATATGTTAAAATACCGTCAGAAAACTAGGAATTGCAAAATTGATCAAGTAACAGTGAAAGGTCGTAAGTACTGGCGGTTACGCCCTTTCATCTCTAACCCAAAAAAAAGTAATTGTGTTCACTAAAGGTACAAGGTCGCATTCGCCATTTTTTTTTCTTACTCATTTTTTCAAAATACTCTAAAATGACGTGAAACGTAGAGGAAAGTGAAAATTCCGAAGATTTTTCCAAATTTTCAAGATTCAAAAATAGATATTTATGTGCCATGCGCAGAAAGTAACTGTTTATTCGGCAAGTTATGTTTTTCGTACGAGCCGTTGGTTTCACCTGGCGAGCCGAAGGCGAGCCTTGTAAAGCAAGGGCGAGTACTAAAAACATAACCTTGCTGAACAGTTAGATACTTGCTGCGCGCGCGCCCCATACAATATTTTTTACGGAAAAGGCCAACTTTGAACTTATTGTTAGCGGTATGAAGTGCCACTTGCCGGAACGAAAACAGGTGTCAAAAAGTGACTTTTTAATGCCTGTGCCGTAAAATAGATATTTATGTGGCATGCGCCGAAAGTAACTGTTTATTCGGCAAGGTTATGTTTTTCGTACGAGCCGTTGGGTTTACCTGGTGAGCCGAAGGCGAGCCTTGTAAAGCAACGGCGAATACTAAAAACATGACCTTGCTGAACAGTTACTTTCTGCGCGCGCCGCATACAATATTTTTTACGGAAAAGGCATTAATAGTCACTTTGACGCCAGTTGAGTTCCGCACGAACTGCGTGTAGAGAGGGGGTAACCTGCGGTATAAAGACTTTATTCCGCAACTTTGACATGCGCACTTCGAACTGCGCATCAAAGTTGCTGAATAAAGACTTTATACCGCAACTTTGAACTTAGCGGTATAAAGTGCCATTTGCCGGAACGAAAACAGGCGTCAGAAAGTGACTTTTTAATGCCTGTGCCGTAAAAAAATTATTAAACCGCTAATTTTCGAAATACTCTAAAATGACGTGAAACGTGAAGAAAAGTGAAAACTCCGAAGTTTTTCAAAATTTTCGAGATTCAAAAAAAATTATCGACACGGTAAAGGTACAAGGTCGCATTTGCCATTATCAGTATTATTTTTTCTCATCTTGAGAATCAGAATTTTCATTTTTCTATGCATTTCACATGATTTTAGAGTATTTTGAAAAAATGAGTAATAACAGAAAATAATGGCGAATGCGACCTTTTACCGTTAACTTGTTAATTTTTTTTGTGAAAAAATAAAAATTTTGGAATTTCATCCAAAATTCGATTTATCTATGTGTTTCAGAGGCTTTTAGAGGTTTTGTAAAAAAAAGTATGAAAAGTAAAAAAAAATTGTCGATTCGACCTTATACCTACCTTTAGTTTGTTCATTTTTTTGTTGGCACGAAAAATTTTTGAATTTCATCCGAAACTTGATTTATCTATACGTTTCAGAGATTTTTAAAGGATTTGTGAAAATATTATACAATATAAATGAAAATGATGGATACGACCATACATCATTAGTGAGCACGATTTATTTTTTCTAATCTAGAAATGAAAGGGTGTAACCGCCAGTACTTACGACCTTTCACCTTTATTTTTTCTTTCGGCTAATTTTCATAGATGTATGCGTTTTGGACACTATAATAGCGAATGGCAAAGGACAAAAAAAATATACGACCTTTTACCACCAAAATAAACTTTTTGGTGGATACGACCTTATACCAGTAGACACGCGATATTGTTATTGCGGAATTTCATACAAATTTTCGAATAAAATTTTCGTTCGAAAAAACTTATTTTTTCTTGGTGCGCGCATGGGCCCCCAGTCGATGCGGGGCCCCTAGGCAGTTGCCTACTCTGCCTAATGGTTAATCCGGTCCTGGCAATAAGGGACCGTGCCTTGGGGAACCCCAAACTCTATACGCGCTTCCTTACTCTTTACCGCATTCAGTCTGAGGCTTTGAGTTCTCCTCAATAGGTAATTCCATAGGAGTTTGTGAATCAGGCCTCTACATACCGTGAGTATTCGTGTACGGTGAACGCTTCGGGGGTGCCAACCTGAAAGTCGCAGGCGAAAGTCACTAGCGATCCCTATCCTACAACACGCTCGGGCTAGCGACATCTGCCGAGCGAGTTTCAGGTTGGCACCCCCGAAGCGTTCACCGTACACGAATACTCACGGTATAACCCAAGTTGTATTCGCTCCGTGCGTTTCGACAAGTGGCGCGACCAGTGGCAAATAGACGCGATCACACTGGGGAATACTGAGCGCGAACATATGATTTAACACGTGAGAAGCGTGTTCTTACCACTGTTTATATCCCTTGATATCGGAAATAATAAACATATCGGCGAATGTTTCCTTGGTTACCAAAAGGAACTGTTTGTGCTGAAATCGGCTCACACTTTATCATTTTTTAAACGTCATTCAGTAGGCTAGGCAGTGTTAATTTGACAGGGTGTCTACATCCTTGAAAAACCTGGAAGTCCTGAAAATCTCAGGGAATTTTTTTCCTCCTGAAATATCCTGGAATTCTCAGGGAATATTGAGTTCACTCAGGGAATTTTTTCTGGAAGTGATCAATTGGAAAAAAAATATTCTTGCAAATTCAAAACCCAGATTAAATTGCAAAAAAAAAATCTAGTATATTTTGAGAAATAATAATAAAAATCGTATCTCGACACACCTGGAAAAATAGAAAAAAATAGCCTGGAATATCCTGGAATTCTCAGGGAATTTCAGATCCTGACTTGAGGAGACATCCTGTTTGAAGTTATGTCACGCTCCGGGATATTCTACCTATTTTCGCCCATTCACTCGATTATTTTATCCATTGTCGTCGTTGTTCTCATTTATACGATGTAACGGAAAAGAAGTGAAAACGCGTCTCTAGTGGTAAATGAAAAATCTGTGTATCACCGGTGACAATGCGACTTTGATTAGTCGAAACGACATTTATCACCGATATCGTGCGTGATACACCGGAATGAAAAACTCAATATCAGGCCGAAAAACAATTATCACCTTTATTCGCTTTTGCTTACCACAATAAGTACGGAATACACTTCGGCAGATCACAGCATATACCTATGTAAATATTACGATCAACGCATTCAGCTGCTGTTTGCCAGGCGCCATGATAGGTAGTCAGAGACTTTACTAAATTCATAGGAGCTGAAAAGTGGAATGAATCGGGATCGGACTTTTTAGTTTCCAATTCCTTTCAGCGTACTCAGAAAAAGTATGCAACGTGACTACTTGCTGTTTGTTTGGATATAACGGAAGAACTGCGAGTTTTCTATACAAAACTGTATCAATTTCCCCAGTGTGATCGCCACTTTTGGCCACTGCGAGCGCGAGCGTCGCAACTCGCTGCCGTTCAAGGTTACGCACGGAGCGAATAGCCTCAGCAGCAGTATCGTGTGGTCGAGGAAATCAAAAGCCTTAGCCACGTCTATATTATTAACCATGACCGCTTATTCCCCTGCGTCCAGAGCAGTTCCTATATCCATTTCACTAATAAGGCTAAAGCGTCATCAGGAGATCTTCCAGCTATAAATCCAAACTGCCTGTCCCACAGGAAACCAGTCCTTTTTGCGAAGTCAATCATTCTTTTTACCACACATTTTTCGAAGATCTTCGCGATATTCGATACCAGTGCTATAGGTCTGTAGTTGGATGCCTTGGTCTCATACCCGCCTTTGAATATGGGAACTATTTCCGCAGTCTTAAACGTATCTGGATATACCCCGTCCCTAAAACACATATAAAAAATGTGGGTCAGGGGTGTAGCAATACGATGGGGTATAGGTAATCGGATAATTTTTGACAGGTCGCTCAACGGAGTCGAAAAATCGAGCATTTACCTGAAAACTGATTGTTCAACTTTTATATCGCATGTCTAATGACATGAGGTCGTAAGCGCCAGAAACGCGATGTTGGTGGCAAAAGGTCGTATAATTTTTTTTTTCACGCCATTCGCTCTGGAAACGGTCAAAACGTACAGATCAATTGAAATTACGAGATCGAAAAATGTAAGTGCAAAAGGTCGTAAGTTTGGCGGATGCGTCGATTTTTTTTAATGATTTTTTAATGATTTTCCCAAATAGTTGTAGAAACTCGTAAATCGCAAAGATACATTGGAAAAACGACCGTTTCGAAAATTCATGAAAAAAAATACTAAGATAAAAGCAGAAGGTCGTATAGGCGTCATTTCAATGTTTTTTATTTTTCATGATTTCTTCAAATAGCTGTAAAAACTTGTAGAACGCAAAGATAAATTGAAAGAACGACCATTTGAAAAAATACGATAAAAAATATTGGTAATTAAAAGCAGAAGGTCGTGAGCGCCATTTGGATTTATTTATTTTTCATGATTTTTTCAAATAGCTGTAAAAACTCGTAAAGCGCAAAGATAAATTGAAAGAACGACCATTTGAAAAAATTCGATAAGAAAATATTGGTAGTTAAAAGCAGAAGGTCGTGAGCGCCATTTGGATTTTTTTATTTTTCATGAGTTTTTCAAATAGCTGTAAAAACTTGTAGAACGCAAAAATAAATTGAAAGAACGACCATTTGAAAAAATTCGATAAAAAATATTGGTGGTTAAAAGCAGAAGGTCGTGAGCGCCATTCGGATTTTTTTATTTTTCATGAGTTTTTCAAATAGCTGTGAAAACTTGTAGAACGCAAAAATAAATTGAAAGAACGACCATTCGAAAAAATTCGATAAAATATATTGGTGGTTAAAAGCAGAAGGTCGTGAGCGCCATTTGGATTTTTTTATTTTTCATGAGTTTTTCAAATAGCTGTAGAAACTTGTAGAACGCAATGATAAATTGAAAGAACGACCATTCGAAAAAATTCAATAAAAAATATTGGTAGTTAAAAGCAGAAGGTCGTGAGCGCCATTTTTATTTTTTATTTTCCATGAGTTCTCCAAATAGCTGTAAAAACTCGTAAAACGCAAAGTTCAATTGAAAGAACGACCATTTGAAACATTCGATAAAAAATATTGGTAGTTAAAAGCAGAAGGTCGTGAGCACCATCAGGATTTTTTTATTTTTCATGAGTTTTTCAAATAGCTGTAAAAACTTGTAGAACGCAAAGATAAATTGAACGAACGACCATCTGAAAAAATTCGATAAAAAATATTGGTAGTTCAAAGCAGAAGGTCGTAAGCGCGGTTTTTATTTTTTTATTTGGCATGATTTTTTCAAATAGCTGTAGAAACTCGTAAAACGCAAAGAAAAATCGAAATCGACAACGTTTCGAAAATTCATAGATTACCAAGCAGTGGTGGTGTGAATAATTAATAACAGGTCAACGCTTTTTACAACACAGTTGTTTACATTTCGTTGGGGCCTCTCGAATTACATAGAAAAGTTCTTCAATATCATATTATACAGCAGAAATTGGATCATGGCTAGCATTAACTCGTGAACATCCAGTTTTTTTGTAGACAGAAAAGAATCCAATCGAAGAAGTGTCCAAGAAAATCTACTGGAACCTTGTGTGTTCGCTTCATCACTCATGAAAATTCAATTGGATTTCCACTGTTGTCTGTTTTGTTTCAGGAGTACGTAGAGCTTGTTGTTGGTCAACTTTATATGATCGTAAATATTATAGGATATGTGGAACAGTTTTGAGGTTCTAATCACAGTGCAACGTGTATACATTTTACAAGCATATATTTTATTCATTTATGGAAAAAGTCTAGACCGATACAACTTGAGAATAATAAGATTCGTATTACGTACAATTTTTCTGAACCTATAATGGAAGGAATAATAAATTTTCACACGCTCAATCCTCAGGACCACTTCTTGTGGTGGCATGTTGTCACCAGGGACACGTTATTTGCCTGCTGCAGGCACAGTGAAGCTTTGGCCGTATCCATAATACACTCGTCCCTTGAATTCAATCTTTGTCCAGTATTGAATTATCTCTCCTGGGTGCAGGTTAGCATTGGGGTAGCTAAGGATCCATTTATTGTTGGGTATCAATCCTTCAGGGGACTGCCCTCTCGCGTTAAGGTAGGCATCTGGCTCAGATCTTCCTGGTGGAAATAATTCTAGGATTTTGTACGTCCATTTCTACGTGGTTCAACATTAATTGGAACATGTGAATAGTTTTTCATAGATTTTTTCGTAGATAATCGTAATTTTTTCGTAGATAATTATCTATACGAAAAACTACGAATCTCTACGAAATTTCTACGGAATTTCTACGAGTTTCTACAGCAAATTTCATAGTTATTTTTCAGGGAATAAAGTGAGAGTGTCAATTTTGGAATTCACCTGGATTTCACACTTGTATATTAATTCAGTTCATGTTTATGGAAATATATAAACAAAAAGACCCCGAAAGAGGTTCGAACCCAGCTCATTTGGAACGGGCCCACCCATCCAAGTACTGACCGCGGTGCTCATACCTATGTGTTCGGTCTTCAACCCGCTCCAACTCTTTCTCTTAATGAATATCACATTTATTAGCAACCGAACGTCAATGAGATGTATGGAACATGCATGAATTTGCGAGAGACTGAAATTCCTTATTTTATTGTCGAAAATTGTAGAATTTCGTAATATTTTACGCCGTTTTACGTAATTTAGCTTTTACTGGTCTTGCAGCATTCAAAATTCTCTGAAGATCGAAAATTCGTATAAGATAGTAATTTTCCGTGTAGATTCAGTATTCTACGAAAAAAAATACGACATTCCTTACATTTTATTGGAGATCCCAATTTTCTTAGATTTCCGTAAAAAGTCGTAGAAGAGCGTAGACACACGTCAAAATTCCTACTATTCTACGAAAATTTACGAAATTTCATGACGATTTCGTAGGACTTTTTATTTTCGTATATTTTCATGGAAAATCGTAGAAAATTGTCAAAAATCATAGAAATTCGTAGAAACTCTAACTATTTTACGAAAGTTTATGAAATTCATTTTACACTTTTCATTAATTGAAAGTTCCTTTTTTTTCTCGTAATTTTTCGTGTTAAGTCGTAGAGATTTCGTAGAAATTCGTAGTTCTTCGTAAAATGTCGTAATTTTTCGTAGAACTTCGTATCTACCCGAACGAAGTTGTATGATTTTCTACACATTTCTACAATTTTCTACAAATTTTCTAGGATTTTTTACGAGAAACTACAAATTTATACGAATTCATACGATATTCTACGAATTCTGGTTTCGTAGTTTCTCGTGGAAATTCGTAGATTCTTCGTAGAAATTATTTTCACCAGGGACGTTTCGTTAGTTCGAAATTTCGTCGGAAAGTGACGAGCGCAATGGCCAGTTAAATCATTTTTATGTCTTACTTGCACACTTCTTGTTTGGGTATTCATCGAACTCGAATTCCTCAACCCCCGCGCCGTATTCTAATGATACTTGGAATCCTCGACCACCATTAATAAATGAGATAACAGGTTTTGGAACTGCGTCGCCACCCTCAACACCCACAAAAACATTCGCAGCGGATACCGCAGCAAGGAAAATAACTAGTTTCATCGTTGAAGTTCGTCGAGTATATCGAGTAGACTGACGAAGAAAATACAGAGCTGAGAGGCAACTAGTTTGCGTTGATTCAGTCGAGTGATGAAGGCACCAAAATGGAGCAGCTTTTATACAAAAAGTGTGCGGATGCGTGGGGGAGTTTGGAATCCGCGAGAAACGTACGTCGGCACGTATTGGTCAGCGATACCGTTCGTAGAGCCAATGGGATGTGCGGTTGTTCGAAATCTGTCATGGTCAATGGTAACTGCTCGTAGACCAAGTGGGAGGTTCGAAATTGCACGAGAAACAGCCGCTAACACGTAGCGGATAACAATAGTATAGCTCGCAGAATCGCGTGATAGCTTAGGTGGGGTTGGATCCGGTTGTTGGGCAATTTGCACGACCCGATATGCGTTTATGATCACTAAATAAACTCTGGTTTGTCGTATAAAACAAACACAAAACCAAAATAAGTTCGTAGGTGGGCAATTCCATATCAAGTGATCAAGGCTTTTGGGACAAATTTTTCTGATCTTGACGTCGATCTCAGAAAAAGTAGTTCACGATGAAAAAAAAAATACTCGCCAAAGCTTTTTTTTATTCTCAATATTTTCGAAGTTATGCAACCTCTTCGTTCTGGCGCATTTTTTTTTCTCAAAAAATCATAACTCCGGCTACGTTGGTGACAGGGAGATCAACTTAGGCTCATTTTCTTCGCAAAAGAATATAGTTTTCAGGAAAAAATAGGGAATTGGGATTTTCGATCGCTCAACATAAAATTGTCTCCATTTCCCGAAACAATTGGAGATTGCGGAAAAATGCATTTCTTTTGCAAATTTGCAAATGCAAAGTTTTCTGCACGGCTCGGAAAAGTGGCACTTTACGCACGCTATCCACGCTTCGAAAATCACACTTTCCAGGCAGGTGTTGCAAAAAAGTTTTTCCAGTGAAAAACGCATAATACGCACCCATTGAACCCTTTTGTCCTAGTACTAGCCTCAGTCTCCCCAAGATATACACCGCACTTCTCAGCCTGGTCGCGGTCGACCGCTATCGCGTTGATGTGCTCTCGCCATTTCAGATTGCAATCAAACTGCACCCCTAAATACTTTACCCCGTCCAGCCTTTGCATCTCTATGCACCCGCAATAACTTCGCTCCAAACATTGAGTTTCATGAATCTTCAACATTCTTTCCGCTGGCAAGCTTACTTCGTAAATCCCAAAGGGGGTGAAACTCGTTTTTTTCAAAGTCACTGTTAATTTACTACGTTTGAACCACATCAGTACCTCTGGTAATCCTTCTTCTATCTTATTGAATACCCTATTTCAGTTTGTATCGCGAAAGAGTATAGCTGTATCGTCAGCGTAAGAGATCAACTTCCCCTTGCAATTCACGTCCTTCAACCCGTTGACGAACAGTATAAACAATAAGGGCCCTAGGACCGTGCCTTGGGGAACCCCAAACTCTATACGCGCTACCTTACTCTTCACCGCATTCAGTCTGACTCTTTGAGTTTCCCCCGATAGGTAATTCGATAAGAGTTTGTGCATCACGCCTCTATAACCCAAGTTGTATAGCCTCCGCAGCAGTATCGTGTGGTCCAGGGAATCAAAAGTCTTAGCCAGGTCTATATTAACCATGACCGCTTTTTCCCCTGCGTCCAGAGCAGTTCCTATCCATTTGACTAATAAGGCTTAAGCGTCATCAGGAGATCTTCCTGCTGTAAGTCCAAACTGCCTGTCCCACAGGAAACCAGTCCTTTTTGCGAAGTCAATCATTCTTTTTACCACACATTTTTCGAAGATCTTCGCGATATTCGATACCAGTGCTATAGGTCTGTAGTTGGATGCCTTGGTCTTATCCCCGCCTTTGAATATGGGAACTATTTCCGCAGTCTTAAACGTATCTGGATACACCCCGTACCTAAAACACATATCAAAAATGTGGGTCAGGGGTGTAGCAATACGACCGGGTGTAGGTAATCGGACAATTTTTGACAGGTCGCTCAACGGAGTCGAAAAATCGAGCATTTACCGAAAAACTGATTGTTCAACTTTTATATCGCGTGTCTAATGGCATAAGGTCGTAAGCGCCATTTTTATTTTCTTTCAGTTTCTATGATTTTTCAAATAGCTGTGAAGACTCGTAAAACGCAAAGATAAATTGAAAGAACGACCATTTGAAAAAATTCGATAAGAAAATATTGGTAGTTAAAAGCAGAAGGTCGTGAGCGCAGTTTTTATGTTTTTTTTATTTGTCATGATTTCTTCAAATAGCTGTAAGAACTCGTAAAACGCAAAGATAAATTGAAAGAACGACCATTTGAGAAAATTCGATAAGAAAATATTGGTAGTTAAAAGCAGAAGGTCGTGAGCGCAGTTTTTATTTTTTTTTTATTTGTCATGATTTTTTCAAATAGCTGTAAAAACCCGTAAAACGCAAAGATAAATTGAAAGAACGACCATTTGAAAAAAATCGATAAGAAAATATTGGTAGTTAAAAGCAGAAGGTCGTGCAGAGTGCAGTTTTTATTTTTTAGTTAAAAGCAGAAGGTCGTGAGCGCAGTTTTTTTTTTTTTTTATTTGTCATGATTTTTTCAAATAGCTGTAAGAACCCGTAAAACGCAAAGATAAATTGAAAGAACGACCATTGAGGGGTTATATCTGAGTAGAATGCGTGAAAAATGGGCGAATTTTAGGAATTTTTTTCTCAAAAAGTATTTGATCCACTTGAATAAACTTTGCTTCATTTGAAAGAACATCTATTGAGGTTTGGTTACAAATTTTTTTTGTGTATATATATATATATATATATATCCACTGGGAGCGCTGGTATCATGGCCGGCGTAAAAAGTGTCCCTCGCTCGCACGGTTTTCGGTGTCCAAAATTACAGGCAGGCGGTTGATCTGAAACAAAAATTTTCAAATGATTCTCAAAATATAATGTATGCAGAAGCTGTTCGCGACGTAGGATTTTCCCCCAACGAAATTGTTTCGCGAAATTACGGCCATTTGCATTTTTTTACTTTTTTTCGGTCCCCTTTTCCACCTTTCCGACTTGATAAAACAAAAAGTAGTTGTTTAAGAAAAAAAATCTTACGTTGCGAACTAGAAAACATGTCCAAGAATAGTGTGTGAAAGTTTCAAAGCAATCGGTCCAGCCGTTTTCGAGATATTTTGGACACCGCCTTGAAAAAGTATGTTTCGAGATAATCGCGTTTGAAGTTTGGCGTAGAAATGATGCGCTTGGCGACTCACGATCGGTTGTTCAGCGTCTCGGTAAATCGTGTATAACTTTAACAGTTTTTCGAATATGAAGGTAGCATTTACACACGATATTTTTTATGTTCTAATCTTATAGAATTATTTCTTTGGAACATCGATTTGTGTGAAAAAATTCGTAATAATCACATAATATAAAATCTTATACGAGGGAAAGTTTCTTTACCCTACCGTTAGTCTGCGATTCCTGGACCATACAGTACGCCCTCTGCAACAGTGGCAGCATCTTCTGCAGCGATCCGTAACTGCCTTCGCTGAATCCTCCCTTCACGAGTTGCGTTGTGAGTGCGAATTTCAGTGACACACACGCGCTCCGCATCTTCAGGTGTGCAAATAGCCCCTAGGAGTCAGGTGGCCGAACCGGCCGCTCGACCGCATTTTGGTAAATTCCCCATAACTTCCACAATTTTTGGAATTTCAATATGAAATTTACACACAATATTCTTAAGACTACAAAGATCAATATCAGCGAATAAAAAAAAAATGAAAAAAAAATCTACTCGGATATAACCCCTTAAAAAAATTCGATAAAAATATTGGTAGTTTAAAGCAGAAGGTCGTAAGCGCCGTTTTTATTTTTTTTATTTGTCATGATTTTTAAAATAGCTGTAGAAACTCGTAAAACGCAAAGATAAATTGAAAAAACGACTACTTGAAAAAATTCGATGAAAAATATTGGTAGTTAAAAGCAGAAGGTCGTGAGCGCCATTTTTATTTTGTTCATTTTTCATGACTTATTAAAATAGCTGTAAAAACTCGTAAAACGCAAAGATAAATCGAAGTCGACAACGTTTCGATGATTCATAGAAAAAAAAACCAAGGTAAAATCAGGACGTAAGCGCCAATAAAAAAAAAAAAATTGGTGGTTACGACCTATCCTGCTTTTAATTGACCCGATATTAAATTTCAACGTTTATGAACGAATCTTCAGGTTTTCATCCCGAATAAAAAAAAAAAAAAAAGTATATTGTGCAACTCGTGGGCAAAAATGACCATTCCGAGTGAGTGTGAATATAGCCACACGAGCCGAAGGCGAGTGCGGATATCACATAACTCAGAATCGTCATTGCCCACGAGGCGCACACGATATTTTTCCCAACAAATATGTAAAATTAGGCGAGTTTAGCCGTTTGTTGAAAATGAACAAAACTCGCAAACCATTTCCCCACTAGTGGAGAAATGAAACCATTTCTCAACTAGTGGAGAAATAGTTTGCGTGTTTTGTCATCACCAGTGGTCAGAAGTAGTTCTGGGTCACTAGTGGAAAAATGATTCTTCATTTCCCAATTCATTGAGAAACAGCGTCTGCTGAAAATGAACAAAAGAAGCTATTTCTCAATGAATTGGGATATAGAGAATTATTTTTCCACTAGCGAACAAAAACTAGTCCTGCCCACTGGTGAACACAACACACGCAAACCATTTCTCCACTAGTTGAGAAATGGTCTCATTTCTTCACTAGTGGAGAAATGGTTTGCTAGTTTGGTTCATTTTCAGCAAACCGCTAAAATCGCCTAATTTTACATATTTATTGGGAAAAATATTATGTGCATCTCGCGGGCAATGACGATTCTGAGTACGTGTGATATCCCGAACTCGCCTTCGGCTCGTGCGGTTATATTCACACTCACTCAGAATCTTCATTTTTGCCCACTCGTTGCACAATATATAGGGGAGACCGGGGCTAGTTGTCACACTTTTTACTCTCTGATTTTTAGAATTTTTACAAATTTTTTTTCGCAAATCTTGAGATGGGGTATTGTAGATGCATCCTTTGCGCACCTACAGAAAATTATTGGTTATTCTAAAGCAAGTCTGAGTAGGTTTTTTCGAATTTTCAAAAAAATTCGCGGAGTGTGACAACTTGCCCCGAGGCGGGGTAAGTTGTCACAGACCCCGGGGTAAGTTGTCCCGAGTATTTTAAATGGCGAAAACGGGTTTCATTGTATTGTCTCCTGGAAACCACCTCGGGATAATTAATAACAGGTCAACGCTTTGTACAACCCAGTTGTTTACATTTCGTTGGGGCCTCTCGAATTCCATAGAAAAGTTCTTCAATTTCATACTATACAGCAGAAATTGGATCATGGCTAGCATTATCTCGTGAACATCCAGTTTTTTTATAGAGAGAAAAAAATACAATCGAAGAAGTGTCCAAGAAAATCTACTGGAACCTTGTGTGTTCGCTTCATCTCCCACTTGGATTTCCACTGTTCTCTGTTTCGTTTCGGGAGTACGCGGAGTTTGTTCTTCGTCAACTTTATATGATCGTAAATATTATAGGATATGTGAAACAGTTTTGAGGTTCTAATCACAGTGTAACGTGTATACATTTTACAAGCATATATTTTATTCGTTTATAGAAAAAGCCTAGACCGATGCAACTTAAGAATAATAAAATTCGTATTACGTACAATTTTTCTCAACTTATAATGGAAGGAATAATAAATTTTTACAGGCTTAATTCTCAGGATTCGCCATTTCACTTCTTGTGATGGCACGGTGTCACCAGGGACACGTTACTACGTTAGTGGCCTGCTGCAGGCACAGTGAAGGTTTGGCGTAATACCATATGCGCGGTTCCGTTGACTTGAACTTTTGTCCAGTACTTGATTTTGTCTCCTGGGTTCAGGTTAGCCGAAGGGAACCTTAGGATCCATTCACCGTTTTCATCCGGGGATTCCATAACTTTCCGCATATCCTCAGAGGTGCTATCTGGATCAGAGACATTTTGTTAGTTCAAAATTTTGTCGGAAAGTGACGAGCGCAATGGCCAGTTAAATCATTTGTATGTCTTACCTTCAAGCCGTCGGTGTATGTTTCCATTAAACTTGAATAGCTGAATCCCCTGCACACCTTCGACTGATACTTCGAATCCTCGAGTATTAGGAATCATTCGGACAACAGGTGTTGGAACTCGTGGTGGTGCTGGATTTACTCGGGAACCCTCAACACCCACGAAAACATTTGCAGCGGATACCGCAGCAAGGAAAATAACTATTTTCATCGTTGGAGTTTGTCGAGTATACCAAGGAGACTGACGAAGGAAATACAGAGTTGCGAGGCAACTAGTTTGCTTTGATTCAGTTGAGTGATGAAGGCACCAACATGGAGCAGCTTTTACACAAAAAGTGTGCGGATGCGTGGGGGAGTTTGAAATCCACGAGAAACGGACGTCGATCACACGTGTTGGTCAGCGATACCGTTCGTAGAGCCAATGGGATGTGCGGTTGTTCGAAATCGGTCATGGTCAATGATAACTGCACGCAGACCAAGTAGGAGGTTCGAAATTCCACGAGAAACAGCCGTTAACACGTAGTGGAAAACAATATAGCTGCTCGCAGAATCGAGTGATAGGTGAGGTGGGGTGAGAATCCGGCTGTTGGGCAATTTGCACTTTTTTGAACTTTGATTTGAACTTTGACTGAATCGATAACTTTAGATTTGAATCTTTATTCCAATCGATTTTCAATCAAGTGAATTTTGGGTGCTTATTCGGATACCCTCTATAACTAATGTTGAATTAATTCTATTCGAATGATCACATTTCGAAGCTCCCTGCTAAAAGGGAGCCCCTCTCACGGTAAAATAGGTGGTCGGGCCCGGTCCCGACTCCGTAAAATATGTAAGAGTCTACTGTAATACGCACCCATTGAACCCTATTGTCCTAGTACTAGCCTCAGTCTCCCCAAGATATACAGCGCACTTATCAGCCTGGTCGCGGTCGCGTTGATGTGCTCTCGCCATTTCAGATTGCAATCAAACTGCACCCCTGAATACTTTACCCCGTCCAGCCTTTGCATCTCTATGCACCCGCAATTACTTCGCTCTAAACATTGAGTTTCATGGATCTTCAACATTCTTTCCGCTGGCAAGCTTACTTCGTAAATCCCAAAGGGGGTGAAACTCGTTTTTTTCATATTCACTGTGAATTTACTACGTTTGAACCACTTCAGTACCTCTGGTAATCCTTCTTCTATCTTATTAAATACCCTATTTCAGTTTGTATCGCGATTTTTGTATTGCTGTATCGTCAGCGTAAGAGATCAACTTCCCCTTGCAATTCACGTCCTTCAACCCGTTGACGAACAGTATAAGCAATAAGGGCCCTAGGACCGTGCCTTGGGGAACCCCAAACTCTATAC
>JAFFZH010012753.1:0-12830 GCA_018420115.1 Euura saliciscinereae
AGCGTTTGAAAATTCCAAGTGTAAATCATATCGAGGTCACGTGACTTGCATTTCGATCTTCAATATTTTGACAAGCATGTAGATAACGATTTGAAAGATAGTTTCAATCACTGCACCGTTTATTTTCGATAAACAGCAGTTTTTGACGGTATTAGAGAGCGATGGGAAATCTCCGCTTCTCGTTATGCGTCACGTTGATGATTCTCAGATCGAATTTTGTCAGCAATATCGATATAAGGCCGGATATCAATAGGTACTGCAGAGACAAAGAACGACTGGTCGGATCCGAGGAAAATGATTTATACTTGCTAATCGATGCTGAAGTGAATACAACAATTTTACTCGAATGCCATTACTGGTGAGCATCCAAAAATATTTTTTACATTATATTTGTTCAATAAATTATCGTCTATATATGATTCAAACTGTTTATTGATTGTATAATAATTTGCATTTGCCTGATTCCTAACATAAATAGAATAAAAATAGTCTATTTTCTAACGTGACATTTAACTATTTTAATTTATTATTTCGACGATAAATGAAAATCCTGCATGTTTGTGTACCCCAGCAGCGAGAAGGAGGATCTCCAAGAACCGAAAGTTTGGTACTGGCAAGATCGATATCAGTTATCGGAAGAGGTTGAAATTCCTGTAGGAATGGAGAACGATATGGACGACAATGATTTTCACCTGACACCAGATTTCTCTTTGGTTATAAAAAGTTTCATCATTATGGACGAGGGTTTGTACAAGTGCCATGGTTCGAAAGGGCAGGATGAAGAATCGAAGTACAACTACAGATTGGAACGTTAGTTTCTTACTCTGATTACAATTAAATCACGTGGATTCAAAGAAAGCATTTTTTTTCTAGCAATATTTAAAGAGAAAACAGAAATTGATAGAGAAAAGGGAAACTTTACGGACTGGGAAACTTATCACGAAACGAACCTCGCTCCGGTTTCTCTACGCTTTGCAGTATGGGTCTTGTTTTATGGGCAAAAATAGCAAAAATATACAACAGAAGAAAATATGTTTCAGGAGATCGACTCAAATTTTGACTTTCCACTTTATAAAGATTCGTAAAAGTAAAAAATATTCAATCTCAGGTTTCCAGAATGCCTGGGCTAGTCGACATAAGAGAAAGTGGAATAACGTTGGAGGTAGTTTCGGAATGGGGTCCATGGGGTCCCTGCGAGCGTTGTGTTCGTAACAGAGGATCGAAAACGAGAGTTGCAATGTGCAGAATAAAACGGACCATAAACAGCGTAGGGATGGGATAATGAAACATCAGAACAGTTATATAACACATTCTATCTCGAATAGGCTCATCGATCTGAATGTGTTGCAGGAAATCGTTAGGAACCGTAGCGTCGATGTGCCTACGTTATTTCTGAAGACTCCCATGTGGCCGTGTCGGTAAATAAGAATTTTTTTCTACCAAGTTTAAATTTAACCGCTGGAAAAATAACTGACAGCTCATAGAGCCGCTGCAGCTGGCGGGAAACGGGATTCGGTCCCTCGCTCAACTTTTTCGCGGGCTCAAATACCCCTAGGATATCACAGACGTTGATATGATGCAATGTTTTCATCCCAATTCTCAGTTATATCGATTTTATGCTCGAACTTGATGAATTGTATTGCAGTTCTATGGCCTTAGCCAAGGATTATCCAGAGATTATCCAAGCGACTAGATATCTTCCGGAATTTTTATTGCAAGATAAATGCAAGAAGTGTCCCCGTGTGAAAAAACACAAGAAGGACAAGTTCAAGTACAAGAAAAGATACGTTCTAGCGGAGGATGCACATCTGACAATAACTTGCCCAGAGTACGAGAAGAAAATAAAAGATAAAACCGATAGATCGAATAAAATATAACCGTTATCGTTATTGTTTCAATAGAACAAACTCAGAGACCGAAGTCGTGTGGAAAAAGGATGGAGTCACTCTGAAAAAGGGCACGGGGTATTCCTACCGCAGGAAAGATCCAGAGCCGAGAGTTCTCGTCGATACCTTTTCCACGCTGTACTTGATAGGTCCATGATTAATCAATCACACAACGGAAAGAGAGAGAAGGAAATTTATTTCGGTACAGATACATTTAATACAAATTCTCACATCGACAGGTGTGTCGGATTCCGAGGCAGGAAATTACACCTGTTACGTCGATAAATCGAATATGATGAAAGTTAAGGTGATCGTAGTGTCCAAGTCCCGGCTTCTGACTCAGGGTAGGTTAGGATTTAATTTCGTGGTGGCTCAAGCACGAAGCTGCGATTTTTGCGGGGGCTGAAGCCACGCTTTCGTCCTGATACAGTTAATTCTGATCGTAGTAATTATTGGTTTATACCCCTGAATAAAGACAGTGAAATAAGAATAATTTCACGTTACGGTACTGCATACATAACAGCTCGACGGCCAGAGAGAAGATTCTCGCGCATGCGCCTTGCTGTCATACTTATCTCTCACGCTGCCGAATTTCTACCCGGCCCCATAACCCCTCTGAATTGCAGACTTTGACATAGAATATCACCTTACTGTGGTATTTGTGATTCTCATGATCTAATCAAGATCTGTCTAGTTTTTCGACAACATCTGTAGCATGAACATCGAGATTTTACTCGGCCCAAATTTTTAGGCGCGATTCTCTCCATAAGCCCCGAGTTCAAAAGTCGAACGTCAACAAGTCTGATATTTCGCGTACGTGCAGATGTGTACTTTAATTTCTTCCGTAGATGAACGTGTTCGTGCTTGAGTCACCTCAATTTGAGAATGAAAAATTGCAAAAAATGTGGAACGCTTCACGATTTTGCGTGTCATCCTTGCGCAGGGGCCATGCTAATCTTCTCTGTATCGTTCCAATTTTAGTATATGTACTGCCGAAGCAGTACACTTGGTGGGGGTTTCGGTTTTGTTATATACTGATCGCAGTGCAAACGGGGCACTAGCGAGAAAGGGATCGAACGGTGGGCGCCACCTGGGAGCGAGTCGCGAACCAATCGAGCGTCGTAGCCTCACGTTTTTCTGTCGATGCTAAATTTAAACTGTGGGAACATTTACCGTTCATCTAAATTCTGAAGCTCCTTGAATTACTCTGTGACAAATTGATGTTCATCTTTTCACAAAAAAGATCATCGAGACACACGGTTTTATCATCATAACGTAATACGGAAATTTGAATAACCGTATCTACCGAAACTTCGGTCATCTATATAGAGAATATTTTCAACATCTGATTCAATTACACGTTCGGGTCTCGTGACAGTGTCGTTATCTGGGTCAGATATCTCCTTTTCTATCATTTTGTCACAGAGAAATATTGTGCAATGTTCGTGGGTCTTACATTATTTCAGTTTGTAGCGAGACGGTGGCGCCATCTCTTCACGTTCTGTATTTTCCGCTGGCTCTCAGACGCCGTCGATAAAGCAGTCTTCTCTTCTCGTGATAGCGGTTGATTTGAAATTCGACGGTTGAACTACTCGAACCTTATTTGATCATGTTTCAGCATTCCTACGGCACATGGGCTACTTGGGTTTCATTCTGCTGATGAGCTCGTTTTGCTACTGTGCTGGACTGGCTATTGTATGCAGACAGAGAGACAAATTCACCGTTACCGATTACAGAGAAATCGAAGCCCGCGAAAATGATAGAACCGCTTTTTTCGGATCTGACGCCTGACACGGAAAACAAAAGAGCCTTAAATTCTTCTAACGATTAAAAAAAAAAAAAGATTTGAAATCAAAATAACAATAAATAAGAACTTGATTATGCATTTTTATTTCATGACCACTACTTCATTCGAATTACTCATATTGCAATTTGACAATCTGATAAAAAATTGGCGAAAATATTCAAAAGAAGGTATTCTAAGAATTCTTGATGAAAAAAAAATCCAAAAACCCAAATTTGAAATCGTAATGACACGAAATCGAAAAAGAGTTCAAGTACAAAGACAAATTGACATTTTAAATGTGATTTGCAGGATCGTCAGTGAATCTATTTTTGTTTATAAAAACGGTCTGGATAGAGGATTTTCTTTCATCGCCAATGAGGAGGATCGATTTCAATCGACCTCCGTTGATTGGCATTGAAGTTCCCAGACCTAGGAGAAAGGCTCATCGGAAGATACACGCTGTGTCTGACAGTTCCCAACGCAAAGGGAAAGGAGAATACAAACAGTAGTGGGGCAGAGCCCGAGAACAGAACAGTCGCGACCGGTTCGACAAGAATTTCATTACTTCGAATCCAAGATGGCTGATCATTAAACAAACCATTCAAAGATCCTGTTGGCAGCGAATCAAACATTTCCGATAAAACAAACCACAATGGGGTACAAAAATCTTCTTCCGATACTCGTCCTGACGTTTATCTACGCTGCTTTCATTCCACACAGTGTCGAAGGTGAGTGAGTCAATATGGCGCTCTTCAAACTTTCACTAAAAGTCCAGCACTATTCCAGTGAACATGTGATATCAGCTCCTAGATCCGGTTTCTTTCGAGGATCAATCTTCACTATGATCATTGAACAAAGGAATTTGATTTTCAAAACTAAGTCAAAGAATTATTCTTCGTCCTTCGAAGTTGTCGTAATCGTTGGGACGTTTGATATTTTCGAAGTATGTGTAATTATTTCCGCAATCGTTCAGGATGTGATTATCTGACGAAGTCTTCAATCTATTTCTGCACTATACCGGGTAGATTCTTAGCCATGGAACATTAAAAAAAATAATTGGTTCAGAACTGTCCAAAAGCTTGTCTATCTTGTCGTTAGGAATTCACCCTGTATAACAACCACAAAACCTGATTGTTTTTCATTTGATGACGATGCTTATAACGTAATTTTTGGGAAAGGTATACTCCGGAGATGTGTCTCCTGTAGATCGAGGGGCGAATTGGGTTCTTGTAAAGACAAGTTCACGATGAATTCAACCCAAATTGCTGAAGAAAAGGGGGTGGAGGCGGTTCCCTGTGCCTCGGGTTGGTGTGGAAAGATACTAGAAAATCATAATCTCAACAATGGTGAGTATTGTTGGATAGGAAATTACGAAAGAATATCATCGATGATGATATTCTCACATGTAATCGTGAATAAACCAATTGAAACGAACTGGTAATGTTCAACAGCATCTTCAACCCCAGCTTACCACACCGGAGTCCCTGGGACTCCAGTAAAAGTGTAAAATCGATATTTGTCTCGTGATTTGGATTTTATTTCCTTTTCAAACCCGTTTATCTCACAATTTCTTCGTTCTATGAAAAATGAAAATCGGGGGAAAATTATACTGTGAGTCCAGTTCACTTTGAATTCCGCGGATATCTAGCTAGACCTGAAGATAGTTACGTTGCGGAAATACCGCTGGTGTAACGTTTGCAATTACAATTCACACGAGGTCACGAGTAATGATGCTGAGTGGTGCACAGTGTAGACATTCTGTCGAACTCTGAAGTGTACTGAGCACTTGCAACAGATAATTCCATGAGCGAAACTGCATCATAGGTGATTCTTGTCAATCTCTATATCTTGTCTTGTCGTGTAAATGCATAATTTTTCCGAAAGACAGGAGCTTCTAAGATTTCTGTTTGATGATGATTTATCTCGTATATACGTATCCGTGAGAATTAGAAAGGATAAAGAACGGCGATTGACATCCGTGTCGTATTCTCATCTGATGAGGAATCGATAATCATTATTCATTTTCTAATAGCAATATAATTTTACCACGCGGCATACGTCAGTTTAACGCCCGGATACATCATTTCATAATCTGTCTAAATTAATCTCTTGTCAGACACACTGACATAATATGATGAACTGCATCCACAGTTAAATGCACGTGCTTATATTATAATATATACCGCGAATAGATCGTCATATTCATTTATGGGATGGATATGATCTGATAGATGTAATAACCTGATTTTCAGAGGTTGTTGAGTCCTCGAAAAACATGTTTTTTTTTCTACTTCTACTTTTCTACTTCTACTTTTCTGGATATATGAGGTCAAAAATCGATTCTTGGGAGAAAAGCTCGTTATTTGTGTAAAAATATCGTCGTTAATTAATGAAAATTAATTACTTCAACTAGTTTTCGAAAAAATCCTCTTTATTATGGCCAACATGAAGACTTATCTAGAAGATCAAACTTGTAGTAATTATTCATACACACGATCTGAATTACATAAAAAAAAATACGAATCTAAAATTGAAATGAACTTTTATAATGATCGAAGATAATGAGAAATATTTGAATAATTTATTTATTATTTGTTTCAAAAAAATAGACTATGGAACGGCGACGCAGCGGATGTGCTTGCAGCGAGGTCCAGACGATGGCGAGGAACGTTGTGCTTACACCGTTTGGAACTACAAGAAAGTATACATGTGCTTCTGCCTCGGTGATTTGTGCAATGCCTCGACGAGGATAACCATCCCCAGTATTATTTTCGTTATAATTTTTGGGGTTCTTGGAAGGTGCTTCGTATGATTTATTCCATAACATGATCGTGAATATTAACGACAAACAATGTGAGAATATACATATAGTGACGACGTTGAACCCTGCAAAAAATGTCGGAAATGGCAATTTCTATCCGACATTTTTTGCAGGCAAGACGTGACCTTGGTGATAATATCGATAAGTCCTTCTAATTTCAAACAATTAAACATTGTAAAAAGAATTTCTCCTTCTACATGTATATAAATAGTAAATCATTGTTACAAATGAACCTTTTATTGAATTTCTTGTGGTTTCGAACGTCTTGTTCACTCATCAATTAAGGTGTTCCGCTGATTCTGAGATTTCAAGAAAAACGACACGTTTATTAAATTATTACCTTTACTGTATTGAGACAATAAATCGTGTGTACACAGTAAACAAAAAATGTGTTAAAAAACACAGAATTATCACTGTAAAGTCGATTTTTGAAAAACTCACATTTTTTCCTTTCTGGGCACAAAAATAAGTTTCATACAATTACGATCTCTGTGTGTATTTCGTATTCATGAATAATTGGATATAACGAATGCTGCGAAAAATTGAAACAGAATAAATGGTTTTTTTTTGTCCTGAATAATATATATTGACGTTATTACTTTCGGTTATTTATTTTTATTTTGAAATCGTTGTCACGGGGTTTGTAAAATTGTACGACAGTCATTTTTGACCATTTATAAATAATTAGTGACCCCTTCTGTCCGCCTTTCTGTAAAATGGTGACTCGGGCCTCAGGCTACTCAACAGATTCCCATGAAGTCCGTTGATGTGTCGTTCCTCCTGGTTTCTGAGCAATGCTCTCACGTGGGGATAATCCTTGAAGAAAAGTTCTCCACGACCGTAAATATACTTCACAGCCAACATCGCTTCGTCTCCAGTCAGTAGCAGAGGATCCGGATGTTCTTTAATTCAAAATTCAAAATTAATTATCGTGTTTCAAAATCCAAGATCAAAAAGATGCTAAATATGAAAATCTTGGGAGAAATGCCTCTTAGATTCATCGATAAAATTCTGATCATTTGTGAACAAGACGAATTTGGATTTTTACGAATTCTATCGTAGGCTTCGAAGTCTCACCAAGTCCGTCGGAAAAATCAGGAGTCACATGTTCGCGGGCGCTGTATCCCAAGTCGTTTATATCAAACGGTGGTACGAACACGCCAATTGGCCAAAGGGCTTCGGCATTAGAGGGAGATATCGTTCGTCCACGCAAATTTCTTTCCGCAGGAACAGTTCTTCTTCCGAACTGTTTCACCTCCTGGGCAGGAAGAGTCTCTGACCCTATAAAATATTCGATTTTCTGTTCATAATTTCACATAATTTGTCTATTCGTTTGAAAATCGAATCACGTTACCAAACCGCCTCGAATCTCTCGTAGAACTTCTCCGTCCTATCGAAAGGAACGATTTTTGGGCCACTGTATTTCCTCCTGTAATTGTAACACAATTATTTTAATTAATTTCGATTGGTTACTGATTTGGGATTGATCAGTATCTGTATGGTCGATGAAACTACGATAACTCGGTGGCCACTATAAAGATTAAAAATAAATCGCTGACTTTTGCTGATCGAATTATCATTATTCCCTGACTGAAGTTCAAAAAAATTGTAAAATGAGGAAAAGAATCGCTGGGGATCTTTTATTCTGTCTTGTTTTGGATCACTATAAAATTTCTTGACTTTTTCTTGATTTCCCTGAACATTTTTCGATTGTCCTGACTTTTCCTTGACCAGTGGCCACCATGAATAATAACAATTTGTTAAAATCATTCAATTTCATGTCTGGATTCGATATTTATAACATCAATTACCATGGGTTGTGAGTCCGTGTTCATAACTGTGAGGCGGAGATACGAATCTAACGTGAATACTAGCAAGAGGAGCTGCTTCGATCACTGCTGCTGTTATCAGCAGGACGAGAACGCGTAACTGAAAAGATATTAGAAATTACGTTGATTGTTATTTGGTATCGTGGGTCCAAGAAGAAAAACTGTTTTTCAAAAAGAGTCAATTGATAAAAAGAGTTTTTCTTCTTGGACAATAGTTATAAACTATAGTTCCAGGATTCTTTTTATAGGCTTGCCAAAAATCAATCAACTAGTCGATGATTAGCTGCAGATTGTTTGGAGTACGTTTCAGCCACACTGCAGTCTGATTGCAATAAATTTGAGAAAACATCTGGTCTGATCTAAAACGTGATATCTAATACCTGGATAGATAAGGGAGAACTGAATAACAGACCACAGGCCTAAGGCTTTGCGGTTTCATGCGTTGAGAGATTATATCTCTTCGCTATGTTCAGATCTACTTGTTTCCATCTCAAGGCCCCCGGGCCTGCAGCTACTTGGAATATAAATAAATTACAGCTTGTTTTGATTTGAGTATTAATTACCTATAAGTAGCGAAATAAAAGGTCGTTGACTGCAGGTTATTTACTTCTGTCATTAGATCTAATGATGTGTATTCAACCAGTGATCATTCATTACATGTATATATATATCATGGATCATGATCGCGGCTCGATTAAAATAGATGAATAAATTATGATAGTCCTTGCACCGATTTCGTAACATTCTTCTTTCATTTCATTTCATTTCATTGCCCTGCACTGGTTCAGCCGCGTCACCTTCTGTAGGCCAACAACGCCTTTATAATATCAATCAAAGATATATAGAACAAAAAGGCATTAATCAAAGTCGTTGATAACATTGCGTTTCGGTTATGCATCATGACTCAGATTATTGGACAGGAAAATTTGGCAGTTTTCAAAATATTATAGATATAACGAAATCGAATTGCCTGCAGCTTTTCGACTGTGTCTATATCACTGTGAACAAAAAATATCTTGAAATTTATCATACAATCAGGAATGAAATTTACAAATCCTGGTGATTGAAATGAAATTGGTGCAAAAAATCTTGAAATTTCATATTTGTGTCTCAATATTGAGAAAACATACTCAGTTTTCAATCACTATATCCCAAAATTGATATGGTTCTATCAAATTTATGAAACTGTTTTGGACATTCAAAACATATCATGATTCTTTTTTAGGTATTTCAGTCAATTATCAACAGCCCATCCAATTAAGAGCGTACAATTTTCATTCTTTGGTTGTTTCTGCAATATCTTATGATCCGATTCGGCAATTATTGTACCAGTGGAAACCCATTTTTTGAATGAAATTGTCATGAATTTTCAACATATGAGTATTCAGCCGAATTTTCGAAACATATATTCTGTACATGAAATTTAGTATGATCTTGATTATGAAATTTCAGAGTGATTTTGAATTTTAAAAACTGTTATATGAATATTCAAATATTGAAAAAGTTGAATTTTAATGTACAAAAAGTACATGTTAATTGCTTCACATACTTTTTTTTATGAAACTTGATACAGAAATTTCTAACAGTGTACGTAGTCGATCGAGTTATTGACAAATATTGCTGATTATTTCGAACCCTGTCAAAACAGTATGTCGACAAGTTATAATTCCGTGTCATACAACCTAAACCTAATTTGTCGGACCTTGAGCTTATTATTTCTTCGCCAATCAAGTGCACCTTCGGTTTGAAAAGTTCACTTTTTATCACCGATCGGTTGAATCGCGTATCACCTTCGATCTAGGCATTCGTTATATCTGATATGACGCTTACGTTTTTTATTTAAACGTGTCGTACATTAATCCTATCTGCGTTTAAATTACGTCAAAGCTTCAGGCAATCTTTCGATACACTGAGAAAAAAGTGTGGTCGAATCAACCTCATTCATTCAGTTGGCAAGGATTCAGTTGAATTGATTAAATGTTAGTTGCTTCAAGTGCATATCTACTTGTAATCCAAAATTTGAATGGTTGGGGCAATTAACCCATAAATTGTTGGTACAATTGTGAATTCAGTTGACCCTAAAAACTATCAAGTTGGTTCAATCATTCGTGTTTTTCAAGAAACCTGAACTCAATGATGGATAGATTTATTTATCTCAACCTCATATTTGATTCAGCTGTGATATTCGCATTCATCGAATGAACGGAGTTTTGCATCTGATTGAGCGAAAATGTACGTTTGATAAATTTGATCTAGATTCTCGAAAAACCTGTATTCCGAACAAATACGAAGTCATGTCAAAGGAGGATAAATTTAGTTCAAATAATCGTTTGATTAGCTTCAATTGATTATTGATTAAAATCAGCAAACTGTTGAAATATATAAATGTTTGGTGCAATAAAATATCAATTCTGACAAATGCATATCATGCTTTTTATGTTTTACTACGTTTACGTGCACAAACTTTACTACTTGTCATAGCCGTTTACGTGTTGCTTGATTTTCATTAGATGCGTTTACGTGATCTATTTAATAAATGTAGGAGCTAATACGAGCTAATACTTGATTTTGACCCGTTTACGTTGTTTCAAATAGTGTAAGTTACGAAAATTAGTAGCTAATGACACGTAACTCGATGCACGTAAACATAGTATTTGTCGTGTTGCGTCAAACACCTCAATTATTTGAAAGATGTTTAAAAAATTTCGCGTTGATCATAAGAGAATAGATATTTGTTTGATTGAATAAGGTAACATTTCAGTTTGACAACGTCATTTGATTATTGAATCCTTGAAATTAGTTCGGTCAATCAAATCTTTGTATCAAGTGTATCAAGTATTTCATTGATCCAATTAAAAGTTATTTGTTGTAACCAGCAGATTGATTCGGTCAAATTCACGGAAAAGGTGAAACAACCAAAACTAGATGATGTTGCTTGAAACAAATGTGAGGTACGAAATACTACTCGAGGAGTTCACAAATTCGCCACTATGGGGTCGCCCAGGCACCGAAAATTCTCGCTGATATGAATGTACAGCCTCAGTATAAGAAGTGGACATGAAACTGAGGTTTTCAATCCTATCGGACCCGCCCAACGACGGTCTTGTATTGTGTACCATAGAACAAACTATGTATACTGCACATAATCATGCAAAATGGGAATGAGCGTTAAGCCATATACCTATTGGTTATGAAAAAAAAAAAAATCGTAATCGTGGTAATAACTACGTAAAATATCGTTGGTTCAAATAATTTTTACAAGCTGTTAATGAAATTGAAGTTCAGTTCAACGTAAAAAATCAGTCATTTCGTACAAATTCGATCAACTCAATCAAAGATGTAGTCATTTCATTCACACATTTTTTTGATACGCATGTAGGCACTATTCCATTCAAGCACACGCTCTGTTACAATAACTAAATTTGTGGTGCATATGAGCATTCATTACTCGGTTCAACGAAGTTACATTATCGGTTGAAATACGTATCTATTCCATTCAATCAATTTTTATAACAATTAATAATCAGATCTTTGATTGAATCAACCAAAACGGCGTTTCCCCGCCCGTAACAGCCGCGTTTAGTTGAGTTGAACAGTATTATTTTGAATCAACCATATTTTTTTCTCAGTGTAGGATTTAAAAGCTGCAATAATAATCATACGGTCGACTTCTTCACTTCTCTGACCGTGACATTTTCAAATATATACGATTGATGAAACCTGATAAAAAATACACCGAAAACACGATTTGAACGAATAGAAACTCATTTGAATTGATATTTCAAAGGACTCTATCGAATGATAAACGATAATTAAAGATAACCCATCGCGACCTTCAACTGTAATGAAATTTAAATCTGATTTTATATTCGTTTTAAATATGTTATCTGTTTTAATTGTGTTAAGATCGATGACAACAGAGAATAATCGTCATTCAGTGAGAGGGATGAAAAGCATTTTTTTATTCGGTCTGGTTTGTTCGTAATGGATACATGATTAGAGATTTTTCATTCATATCTAAGGCCATTCAATTATCGAAATTCGCCTCGTGTCACAATGCAGTCTCATAATAATGCATAGTCTAGACAAATAATTACATAAGCATGTTAGCTATAAATCAGCCGAATGCAAATTCCATTCAACCGGTTGCAATTAAGTGGACCAAAATTTGAACAGGATCTTGTATATTGTATATTACGTCATGCAGTCATTCTGTCTGTTTCAATCAACCAAACCACGTTATATATCTTATTCTGCTACTACTTGTATAGGAAGTAGATAATAACAATGATAATGTAATAATGATAATCGTCGGTCTGTTGAGAGGTTCGATAATGTCTCATCGAATTAATTCAAGTCTAGAATCACAGATGTTAGAGAATCGAAGAAAATTTAATAGGCCCATCGCCATCTGATTATGCCCTAACACTTTTTTCGCATCTATCAATTTCCCAGACGGATAATTAGTCTATAATTGAATTGAAGTTGAATCAAGTCGAAATTGAATT
>JAFFZH010012755.1:2905-19251 GCA_018420115.1 Euura saliciscinereae
GGCGGGGGGGGGGGGGGGGGGGGGGGGGGGTTCAATTGTTGGATCTTACGGGAACGAAATCTCACCGGGGGGGGAGGGAGGGTCGAAAAATCGCAAAAGTCGGCTCACGTAATTTATGGACGCCCCCTTGTCTATAATTCGTTTCCGAAACATACAAAAATTGAATGTGAGTCTTCCATTTCATCGTCGACTTAAATGGGCTTGGAAATAGTAGGGTACCGTAACTGGCGAAAGTGGGGATATTTTGGACGAAAGAACTTCATTTCTACGTCTTGACTTTGTACTGAACATACAGAAAAAAGTACTTTTCAGAACTAGAAGCTTCTCTCCTTTTACCTCCTTTTGGAGACTACCCTCTTCTTCACTGCTCAACCGGGTACTTTTACTTTTTCTTCACCAAGGATACTGTCCTCAACGCTGGGATGGAACGGGAATACATTTTCTGGAATTCATCTTCCGTATTTGACTACGCGTCCGGCATAGCAGTTTGCGCTTCTTCTCATAGTCTCCATGGTCTATGTATAAGCACCATAAGCACAAGCAGTGGCGCTTTCGGCCATCAGTGATATGTCCACTGATCGTGAATTCCATAAAGTACTGGAACACTCAGCATGGGAGTGGTGAATAATAGGAAAGAAATAGTTGATTGGAGCAGAGGGGTGTCACTCAATGCTTATACCTGCAGAAAAATGTGGGCCGGTTCGTGGGACGATTAGTACGTCCAACCGGTCCAATGTATGGCGAATCCAGATGGCGTTGGTTGTGCAGGCGGCCGAAGCCGGCCGCCATCTTTACTTTCTGCGTAGTATTCGAAGTTAGAGGTTAGTTGGCGGCGATGACATCATCTTAGTATGCGTGATCATGGAGTAGAAGGAAACGTATCTCCAAAACAAAATGTGTCTCACGGTATAGGGGGCACTGCGATCAGGCGAGAACCGGAGAGTTCCACGTTGACGTGGGCACGCGCATCAAATACTGTGTAACCATGGTGACCATACTGAAAGAAATTTTATTACACTATTTGCTTTTTCGCGCACCCAAAAGTACAATAAAATATAGTATTTCAGGGGCAAACGAGGTACAATCGTAAATATTTCAATAATTATAGGGCATTATACTATGACCATATGTATTAATATCATCTTGAGTGGCAAGAATTACTACCTTCGGGAACATTGCTATTTTACTGTTGGAAAATTGAAATTGTAGATAATGGTAGTGATTCTTTAGAAGTTTTGCTAAGATTTTTTCTGGGAGTTGCTATTCAAAATAACATAAGTTGCAATAAATTTTACAAAACTTTATTGACTGTCGGTCACCCGCTGTGTGGCACCGTAGCGGGCCGATAGATGGGTGGCAGTGGTTTTCGGATCTCGCGAGTAAATTTGCACCGTGCCGGCTTCACTTACGTGTCACCACACGATCGGAATCATTCTCGACTTTAACGTCGTCTGGTGGACGGTGGTCCACGGAAACAAATATTGTTGCGTGCGACTATAGTCATACGAACAGCGGCGGGGTCTTGAAAAAACGAAGATACTTGCAGCGAACTCAAATGCGTTTTAATTCACATGCATCTTCTAATATAAGTCAGAATAGCCTGAAACACCGAAAATAGCCAGGATTCAGTTTGAAAAACCGGCCCGTCGACTACACGTGGATAGCAGCATTCACCCACATTTTTTTAAATAGAGGTTTAGAGAGATTGCAATGCCCTAATACCAAACCCTGAAAGATCCGATTTTAGGTACTCGTTGCAAAGCACTATTGTAATTTCATAGTTTTTTCTTGACCTCCAATATTTTGGAACATATTTTCTTGGATATGTGGGTCATGCAAAAACAACGCACCAATTTTTTCTGGTTAACGTTTCGGCCCGAATGGGGGCCCTCCTCAGAACCGATTTATTAATAATCTGTTTAATAATCAATAATAATCAGATTAGAGTTAATAATAATCAGATTAGAGTTCACCAATGCACTAAAAAGCTTTAAATCCAAGCCTCCCAAGGTTCATAACAATAGGTTGTTCAATTTAAAAATAGCTGAAACCCAAGCTTTTCGCAAACATCATCCCGATCTGATGTTCATGAAAGCCGATAAAGGTAATACCACGGTTGTAATGTCTGAAGAATTATATATCCAGAAGGTGAATGAACAACTTTCAGATGTAAATTCCTACACTCTGACGAAATTTGACTTAGTTTATACCTTACAACAAGAGGTCAATAACCTAACTGCGGAATGGGTAAGAAAGAATAGAATTAGCAAACAAAAGAGGTTTGCTATTTGCAATAACGACAGCGTAGCTCCGAAAGCTTACGGCCTGCCCAAGATTCATAAGGAGAATTATTGTCTCCTTCGTCAATAGCCCCACGTATCAGTTTGCGAAGCTTCTGAGTGACTGGATAACCATCAACGTCACTTCCCCACCTTCAAGAGTGAAAGATAGTTTTTGCTTCGTGAACTTGATTAGAGGTTTAGTTTTACCAGCATGATATACTCTAATCTCATTTGACGTCGTTTCGTAGTTTACAAATGTTCCACACAACCTAGCGATCGCCGCTATCAAAAACCGTTGGAATGAGTTACGTCCTCACATTCCAGTTTCGCAGACTGATATCGTCAGAGCAATAAACATCTGTTTCAAGGCTGCTGTTTTTAAATTTAATGACAAAATCTACACACAAAAATTTGGGCTTCCGATGGGTTCACCGTTGTCCCCGATTCTGTCTGATCTTAAGTGATGGATGATCTTGAGAAGTCTTGCAAAGCGAAATTAGATTTTGATCTTCCTTTCTATTTCAGATATGTAGACGATATTCTTACCGCGTTGCCAATTGACAAAGTGGAGTCTACCCTCGGAATCTTTAACCAATACCACCCTAGGTTACAGTTTACATTGAAAAAACCATTGGATGACAAAATTAGCTTTCTTGATGTTCTGGTAATTAACGATAACTCAATTATCAAGACTGATTGGTTCCACAAAAAACCTGGTCCCAGAGGTATATGAATTTCTCTTCGCGTCACCCTAGATCATACAAAATCGGCACAATTTTGAACCTTGTTGATAGAGGCATTCGATTATCGTCCGCTGAGTTCCACGAAAAAAATCTCAAGCTTATCTTCGATGTCCTACGGCTGAACGGTTATCCTTCGCTACTCCTCGACAAACACATAAAAAAGAAATCTCGTTCAATCTTGGCTCCTGAGGACTCCAACAACAATAACGACACGAACCTCACTGACGCGAATCTTGTAACCAAAAAATTTGTTTCCATCCCCTACGTTGCGGGACTTTTTGAGTCGTTGAACAGAATTTTTGAGAAGCATAACATCAGGTTTGTTGGAAAAAATGTTCGAGACCTTAGTTATTTGTTTGACTCGGGTAAAGATCCTGTAGCTAAGGATAGTCGTTCAAACGTCATTTACAAAATTCCATGTAAACAGTGTGATCAGGTGTACATCGACCAAACATAATATAGACAATTACACACTAAAATCAAAGAACATAAAAAAAATGTAATCTAATCAGAGAGCAGATATACAGCGTTAACTAAACACCTAGTTGAACAAGATCACCCATTCGACTATGATAATGTAAGGATTCTCGACGAAGAACCCCATTAATATCGTAGGACATTCGAATTCTGTAGACCTCAGACAGGATGTTGAGCATTTAAGTAAAATCTATTCGTCTGCTGTAAAACTAAGTATAGAGACTAGCTATTTACCGACTGAACTTAACTAGGTCTATCTCTATTATATTCTATACCAGTCTACCTATTATCTAACTTACGTTTATGATTGACGGCTTTCGCACTCTTCCCGCGTTGTGTCTCTTGTCAACACTGACAATAACGGCCCATCGACCTTTTCCCTCGTTGTTTCAATCTAATAAACCACTTCCAACAATTTTTTTACGATGGAAAAGTGGGCAGAGAGAAGAGCCGAAGGGCTTCCTTCCTATTAGACCAATTTACATGTTCTTAATTTTGTTATAAGGTATGTTTTCTCCTTTTCTTTGTTTAATTTTGTATGAGTGATATTGAGGTTAGCTATTTGTAATTCAACCCATTGTCAACAGATTATTAATAAATCGGTTCTGAGGAGGGCCCCCATTCGGGCCGAAACGTTAACCAGAAAAAATTGGTGCGTTGTTTTTGCATGACCCACATATCCAAGAAAATATGTTCCACTATTGTAATTTCTGCTATTCGCGCTCAGAGAACCGCGCAACATCTTATTTCGCTCCTTCCAAAGCACTATTAAGATTTTCGTGATTCAGGTCCACTCTAGGACACGGTAAATGTGAGGAGATACGTCTCCTTCTACTCCATGTGCGTGATATCCACGTTGAATAAGCGCGGTACGCGTGGCTCATAGGGCTGGCCCAAGGAGGATTAGATAGAGGGAACGCTGAGCGTATACCGAAACAACAGCGCCGTCTGTCAGGTGGGAGCAAAAGCTTTGTTGCTTCTGCGCATGCGTCGATTGCAACTACTTCCAAGAGTCCCGGGGACCGACGCCGACGCCATTACCAGTTATACCTGTGTAGCGTCAACAGTTAAAGTGATCGTTGAACTTGAACCAACTTAAAAATGGTTTGGAGGTGCAACGTAGAAGGCTGTCGAAGAAATTCAACAGACGATTCGCAATAAGGACTACTGAGTGCGGCGCTGCGATTAGGGTTAGGATTTTTTAGCCTGATCACAATTGACAACACATCTAGGTTATATATGTAATTGTTCACAGGCGTAAAAAATGGCTAGTCTTCATTGGGAAGAGAGTTGATGGGCATGCCCGCATCTGTACAGATCATTTCAACGTAAAATCAATCAGAAAAAAGTTTCCGAGGCCATTGTTAGTGCGGAATGCTGTGCCGACAATATCTAAGCCCGATTCTAAGGTCTTCCGTGAAACTACGCAAGGGAAATCACAACCCCAGAAATTGATCAAAGGTACACAATGTTGTCACATTAAACTGTAACTGAAGTAGTGGTGATTAATAGTAATATTAACACATATTTTCAAATTACAGACAATCATGGACAAAGCACTGCACAGCAGGAAAGACGTTCACTACCACGAACACAAATTATAAACATCAACGCCAACAACGTATCTCAGATAATAATATCAGGTGAGAACAGAAGAGTAATTGTAAATATTATGAATGCGCCAAAAAATGATGAGGGTATTCATGGAAATGTATAGAGAGAGAAATCTTGATTGTTAATGTAACAAATTCAATCTTGTCACTGGTAATGCCGAGTATTTTAATTTGTAAATTATATTGATTGAATTTGGTACATCATAACACCCTTGTTAATTGTATAAAAACGTGGTATATCTATATACTTGAATGTATGCATGTCTTTTGAAGATGAGACGCTGGACATTGCCACTATTTCCGCATTGCCATCGGTGAGTACATCCTCGTCTTGCGTAGAAACAGTACAGGATGACTCACAATCACCGTTGACCAATGATACACCTGGCGACAATGAACCATCTCATATCAGAGAAAGAACCCCAACTCCTAACGAGGCGGGAATTTCCGGTTTTTCAACACCCACACGTAAAAAAGTGCGAAACCAGTTGATCATTACACCAAAAACAATGCGACTCGATGCTCAGAAAAGAACAATAGCTGCATTGCGTAGTAAAATTAACCGATTGAGATTGAGGAGAGTTAAGCAAACTGGGACACGTAGAGTAGACGAATTAATTGCAGAGAGCGCTAAATATTTATCGACTGAGGCTCACACATTACTAGCGACACAACTACGTTTAGCGAAGGGTAGCAAATTTCGAAATCGTTTTGACAAAACGTTCAAAGATATTGCTCTATCGATATTTTATCACTCGCCAAAGGCTTACAAATTCCTTAGAAAAATCATCACCCTACCTTCGGTGAAAGTATTGCGTGCCTATCAACGACAGTTTTCAATATGTCCCGGAATAAATACCGCAGTCTTAGCACAGTTAAAAGACCAATTCGTACATGCAGAACCAAAAGACAAAGTGGTATCTCTTCTCGTTGTCCGAGGAACTCCACTTTGAGCCGAGTATCGATGAATTTGTTGATGAGTTAAATATAAGTTTTATGTATAAATAGATTTTGTTAAACTAGGACTTGAATCAATGTAAAGATATTTTTTATCATTAGCATTAGTATTACATAGATTTATGAGGTAAATCTAAGTTTTATGCACAAATATATTTCACCAAACTGTTTCTTAAATTGATGTAAATATATTTTTAATGCCACTTAGTATCTCGTAAATTGATGTTCAATAACTGATATTTGTTACCCAAATAGTATGTGTGAAAGTTCACCACAAGTCATTTCTATCTACAATAAAAACAAATTATTTTGTGATAAAGAAATATGCTTTTACTTCATTATCCATTCGAGACTAGCTCGCACAGCTCAGAGCCGTTTTCCTCCGAACCATAAATTTGAATCTGGCGCTGCACGGTAAAAAAAGGAGGGTGGGGGTATTATAGTTCGCTCCCACCTGCTTGAGGCGCTGAAAGCTGTGCATGCAAAAATACAATCCGGCCTTATGGCAGCGTTCCCTCTATCTAATCCTCCTTGGGCTGGCCGGCCGTCTACCCCTGATCGGGCCTGATCTCTATTATTCTGGATGGCGGACGCCGTGAATAGGGCTTGTGGCTACTTTTCTGGTCGAGCGGCCATCTTTGTATGTGGTGGAATTAAAAATATGGCGGTTGGCGGCCGCCTTTCTTTTAAATGGGCTAGAGTTTAATCAGTGCAGTCATCCAGTGTAATATAGAGATCAGTGCCGCCTATCGAGCATTGGCGCAGCAACAGGGCTAAATTTCTTGTTCCAAAAAGGGGCCCATCCACGGACGACTGAGTGACACCCCTGATTTGGAGTGTCTCCGCGCTTGTCGGACGCAAGAGCATAAGCGATACCTACTACCTGAGCACCCAACGCCGGTCGATGCTAGATTCGTACGTTATACAAGCGCGGAGACACTCCAGATCAACTATCGAGTCACATTCCGCGGCGCGTACCAGTATATTATATAGAATTCAATAGATGCATCTATTGAATTGCATATAATTCTATATAGATGCATCTATTGAATTCTATATAATACATGCATCAATCTACATTGTTGCCCAACTTCAGATTAGTTATTGTCGGTCATTTGGTAAGCTGTCAGATATTATTCGATTGCTTTTCCACACTTGACGTGTGTGAATGCTGCTCGCCTTTAGCTCGTCTTGCAAACTTCACACTCGTCCGGAATTGCCTTCTTTCCGCATTTACCACGCAATCCTCGACACAATCCATACTATTTCCGACTAGCTGCAGACTTCCATATGTTCATTATGCACGATACCCACGATACATCTTTTTTAATTAAATTCAGTATTCTAAGGTGATCACTACAGTAGCTAGGCCCATTGGTAAATTATCATATCGTTGCGTGCTGGATTACGTGCTGGATTGAAGAGTACCATAAACAATATAAGACCAACACATTACATGATCGTGAGTTTTATCATGTTGAACGTTTCACCAGTAGGTATCAAGAGTTCGCGCGACCCATAATGCTGAGTACGAGGTAGACGAAGAGAGGTGAAACGTTGGTTGGAGGCTCCTGCACGTGTAGGTCGCGTAGTGCCGTGTCCGTTATCAGTAACAGGGACGTTCACACGACGCCGTATCGTCGATGTCAGCAACGATGTATCTTTTTTATTCCTCTTTCAAGTGAATCAAGTTTATATATGTTTGTACTTATCAGAAATTATATGTTTGTAAGAGTGTAAAACAAATTGAATTCAAACTACGGAACAAGGTTTGTAATAAATTCCCAGCAAATGATTGAGAACAAGCGGGTTTGGGCTGACTATAAGCTAGCCTTCGAACTTTCCGTTATTTTATCAACCGATAATCAATAAAATCCTTATAGATATACGATTGCTCGCACCGTATGTCTCACCTCTCGTGAGGGCCCACCGTCGAAATTCACCATTTTTATCATTTTATCTCACCTGTCGCCGCAACTCGACTCAATACATCATTGGAACTAAATCAATCATTCACACACCCAGACGTCAAACTGAAAATAGTCGGAGGTGATTCCTTGGACCTCGAAACGTGGAGACACTGAAGTGGAAACTCAACTTTTCATTTTCGGGGTGATTACAATAGCTCCCTTTTTTCTCTGAAAACAGAGAAACGGGTAGTCAAAAATATAACCAACTTAAGTAACATTCTTACGTTTATTTCGGTCGTGGACCACAATACCAACTAAGTAACGAGCTTCGCCGCGGCTATGCTTTGCAGGACAGGTGTAGGTGGCAGGTGGGTAGGTTCCTTGTTCTCGCATTTATCAAGAGACTCGGTAGAGTCTCGAGCCAAGTACATTAAAAAAAAATTTTTTTTACGCGCGAGAGACTCAACGGCTCTATATACCTGAGCGAACTCTGTTTCGGCCGAACGGCAATTTTCAAGTCGTGTTTATTCCGTACCTTCGTGACAAATATCGCTTTTCGCATGCACGTTTTTGAATCGGGACTCAAAAAGCTTTCATTTAAGCCCAATTTGAACGTAATCAGCTAACTGAGAGCTTAGATATGATTAATTATAGATTTCTGATACCCCGTTTCATCGTCAATTTCATTTCCTTCTCCTTCAGTCGATTTCCAAATTCTGAACATGTAATACTAGAGAAAGTCGTTCGCAGTCGCTCGAGAAATAGGGAAGTTACATGTGGCTGAAATATCACAGAGTTTCCGATCTACCTAGTATAATACATGCAAACAGACGAAACAACATTGTCTATGGCCGTCAAGTTAGCCGTCATTGGCCGTCGTTCCATGGGTGCGTTCGTAAAGTCTACTCAGTCCGCGGTTCGTATTGGCAATTGGTTCATTCTTTTGAACTCAATGTCACAATTGGTTATCAAGGTACGTTCCGCGGACTGAGTAGACTTTACGAACGCACTCATGTCCACTGAACTCTATAATATACTGGAAGGCTATCTGAGGTGGTGGGGGTATCGAGAACTTGCAAGAGAGAGATAGTTGTGGTTATTACCGGACGCACTCGTCACACGCATATGTACGTTCTGAGCTACAAACTTCGCTACCGCTACCGCTTCTGCGCTAACGGTCAACGTTTTCATGCGAGGTAGTCGCCATGGATTGGACAAGGAGGTCCGGTAATAACCACAACTATCTCTGTCTTCCGCAGCTCGCTACACGAATCATAGGCCAGATAGCCTTCCAGTATATTATAGAGTTCAGTGCTCATGTCGGCTGCTAGTGCGGCTGCTAGATTGAGTGAGGTTAGATTCTGCTAGGTTGACGAAGCGGTCAACAAGAGTTTTTATTACGAATTCGCGTATGTTAATTATTGTTACCGCTGGACATATTATAATAATGCGACATTATTTACGACTTATTTATGATGGGATAAGAAAAAATTAAATTTTTGATTCTCCACTGAAGTGGATATATGATTTCTAAGAGAATGAGATAAAGTCATTGAAATTTGGTAATACATAACCTACGGGATTGATCGTGCTATATTGTAATTGACGATGTTGAACGTTCACATGATGCTCTGTGTTGTGTAAAAATATTAATTCGGACGAGCGATATATTTATAATATGCGACGAGTCCTAAGGAATAACAGACGTATATCTCGGCGGACAGTCTAGAATAAACGTAACTCAGAATACGCTTGAAGGCGATTATGGAGCTCCGTACACATTTCCTACACGGTTTCAGGAGTTACGTTTCAGTTCTAAACTGTCCACCGAACACGTCTGTTCCTGCAGAACTTATTGATATGAGCAATCGTTCAATTGTTTGGGTTATATTTTTCCACGCCTAGTTCTAGCTCCACAGAGAAAATGTGTACGCTGCAGTATGCTCCGGAGGTTTTCTTCGATGACTTAGCTTTCAATTTTGACGTTACGGACAGCTCTTGGAGCACTCTAGTAACACGACATCAAATCATCGGATTCTGACGATAAGAATACCTTGGTGGACCGGATGGAACGGACGAATCTTGCCATGCAATCTAATAATAGAGGTACTATCTCGGAAGACTTTATTGAGTGTTTATCCATAGTTGTTCATTGATTTTGATATTTCCATACTATTATTATTTTTGTAGGAGATTCAAAAAAAACATTTATGGATGAGATTATTAAGAAATTAAATAAAATTCTGAAGATAGAAATTGAATGAAAAAATTCTTAGCCAAATTAATGTAAATTTATTCAACTCAAAAATGTAATGTGCCAGTCAAATGTTGAACCAGTTCTCTCTCGGGGGTGTAAGACACAATAAAATCCAATGTTGTTCGTTCGAACAGGAGTATTATATTATATAAAACGAAAGTTGATATCTATATCGTACACTCTCTTATCTATTCTTCAAGTGGTGAAAATATGCCGTCTAGGAATAGTTATTTTATCAAAAGGGGGTGGGCGATTTTGCCCCACCCTTTCGGTTTGGCATCGTTTTTAGTAAAACCACGTTGCATATAGTGTTATCTCACTCACCTCGACGTGAAAATGCCGTTGCGTCACTTTTCTTTGAGTTGGCCGTTTAGCCCCACCCTGAAAATTTTTGATGACTGTCAGCGAAGTCACATTGCATACCGTTTCGTACGGTCCCCCTTGATGCGAAAATGCGAGTAAGTCATTTTTTTTGGCTTGGCCGTTTAGCCCCACCTGGCCATTCCGCCCCACCTTCCCCTATTTGCCCTTCCACGCAGTCAAAGTACAGATCAGCCAATAAATTGATTTCAATAATATTTTTATTCTCAGTGCCTAAATCCCTCAAAACATGGATGGCATGTAAAAGAAGTTCCTCTTAGAAAATTTCAGGCTTTTCTGTGAACTATTCAAGATAATTTCTTTCGGATTGTTCATTCCCCGTTTCAGGATAGTCTTAATACAAAATGCGCGCAAATCATTCGTCACCAAAAAGTCTCCTAAACGAATTGGCTGAAATTTTTACACAGCATGTCTCATTCAATGGCAAAGATTGTCTGGAAATTTCACCCTGGGCAGAGGAGTGGTTCAGAAGATACATCAATAAATATTCGTACAGTTGTAACAGATTGCCCAGTCTGTCACGTTAAAATTATGGAAACGGTTCTTAAAATATAAATAAATGAAGAGTAAAATCAATTTCAGTTTGTAAATATTTTGAATAGTCGATTTGTATGTTTTATTCAATGAATTTGTTATTTAGTTCTTGTATAATTTTCAAAATGAATTTCCACCAATCAAAAATTGTATAAAATAAATTAGAATTAAAATCACATTCGTACAATAAATCAACCATACCAATTAAAAATCATTTTGTTTAAAATTACGCTCTTTTGTTTCAGTCAAATCTTTACGATTTTATTCGTTTTTTAATTTTTAATTTCGAATCATTCGTTTTTGTTAAGACCTTTTTTCTTTTATATTTTAACAATTTCAACTCATCTTCTGTATTATGTGACCCAGCAGGTTCCGTAGAGTTGTGGTAAGTTTGATGATGATTTTTCAATTAATGGCGGAGATATTGCCTCTCGTCAGACTCTGTCGCCTCGTTGTCGCCGGATATCGTTTTCATAGTTTTTGTAAATTTTTAGTTAATGAACATGTTGAAATGTTATAAAATCTCTTTTTTGTCAATGCTTGTAAACTGTATCACCACTAGATTTCATAAATAAATGTGTATTTATCAATTAAAATTATAAAGGATAAAAATATAATTTTTGTCCTACCCCCCTTGAAAACGCGTCTTTTCGACTGCGTTATTCTCGCTTCCCTCGGGCGGCTAACTTCACACTCATCAAAATCGCCTCCTATCCGCCCTTGATACACATCTACTATATTGCCATTACGGGGAATCAATGATCAAAATAGGTCGTATGCCTAAAGCGTCTTACCGTAGAGTGACTGTGGGCGGAAATTTGGTCACTCGTCTTTAACATTCTCTATCTTTCTCTCTTCGCACTTCATCTCTTTCCTATTTTCATCTATTGCGAGGCGGTTTATTCAAATTACGCTACACAGTGGCCAGAATTTGGCGATTATGAGTTCGCAAAACAGTTTTTATATAATGCGGGTATGATTCACGCGTTTTTCGATGGTAGTTTTCGGGACAGAAAGTGGCCGTTTCCATGACAGTGGGAGTGAGCTGCGAATGCGCGCGCACACAGTACAGAAAAGTATAACTTTGACTCCTAGGACTAGAAAAGTGACTGTCCTAGGAATGAAAAGTGGTGGTCATCGTACTCAGCGCGAGTCCGCTGTCAGATCTTTGACGGTTCGACCTAACCTCAAAACGCGTAGATCATATATACTCTTGTTATATAAAGTACAATGTGCAACAAGGAGGCAACGGTCTTTTCATGCCGAGCGTAAGTTTGCAATACAAGTCGTAGACAAGCGTGTACGCGAGCCGAAGGCGAGTGTACATGCGAGGCGAAGACGAGTATTGCAAATACGCGAGGCGAAAAGACCGTTGCCTCCTTGTTGCACAATCTACTATTTCCGCACGCCGTGCGTGAAGTTCGATTTTACGCCCGCAAGCGTGCGTGTAATCGGACTTTACGTACGTTTGTGATGAAAAATTTTGTTATATACTATTACGGCAACGATTCGGAGATGTAAGGTCGATCCCGAAAGTGAAATAATAATATATAATTGAAATAAAATAAGTGAAACAAAACAATGATTTTTTTTCAAATCGTGGTCGTGATAACTATTTTGCGACTTCATAATCACCGAATTCTCGTGTTGATGTATCTTCTGAACGACTGCTTCGCCCACTATGAAATTTCTAGACAATCTTCGGCATTCAAAATGACATGCTGTGTAAAACTTTCAGCTAATTCGATTTGGGGACTTTTCTATTACGGATAGAAGATTTGTGAAGATTTTGATCAGAACTACAGTTCAAAGGGGCACAAAAAATCGCAAAAAATTATGTTCAGAAATTTCATAGAAGGATGCCAAACTATTGTATAAGAACTTTTCTCATATTTCATCTGAATTTCACGCAATGTTAACTTGAAAATTGAAAACACGTTAAAAGCTGATTCTTTTTTTTGCCTGCTGCAGTGAGAAAATGCTTGGTCAGAATCATCTGAAAAAAATTACAGTTAATGCTTTCAAAACGGGCTTGAATTGGGTGAAAGGGTGAAAACGTCTCAAGTGGTCAGGGGCAAAATTCTGTTTTCTCGTTCGATTTGACGTGGAATACCCCGTTGATATAAAATCTCTAGGAGAGGCATTTGTACCGTATATTATTAGAATCACTACCATGGAGTAGGGGTGAAAACTGCAACCGACCGGAATCTCAACCCCACCCGAATACATAACGTTAAAATTCGCTATTTCGGCCTTTCGAGATTCCGGTCTTTCAAAGTTTTTACCCCCACCCTGTACGCTATGATATGCTAGGATATTTGCCCTATACTCTCTAAATTTGGATCAGTGTATAGGAGGCATTCCATGCCAACTCGACCAATGATTTTCCCTCACCATTTTTGATTTATTTCATAATTTTTTCTATGGTTGCCCTCACTCTCAAAAACACTCTGAAATTTTTTCAGATTTTTCTAAATAACTGTTAATTTTTTACGTATTTTCAAAACTCCAAACAGATAGACATTTTTGAAAATTCTGAAAAAATTCTCAAAAATACTTTGTTCCAACGCCATCATTTTGGGACATATTGAAAAGTGGAACCAATTTTTCTTATATTTTTTTTGCATATTTAAAAGAAAACTTATTTGATAATTATGGTCCTATCGGCTCCGAAAAGTTGTCGAGTACGAATTACTCGTATTCTTAGTAAAAACAGGTTATAAAAATAAACGAGGCGAAGGCTTCTGTTATAAGACATTTTATCAAATCAATTATTATTAATAATCTTAATGTGATTATTAAATAAAATGTCTTATTTAACAGAAACCTTAGCCTCGTTTATTTTTATAACCCGTTTTTACTAAAAATACGAGTAATTCGTACTCTACAACTTTTCGGAGCCGATAAGACCATAATTATCAAATAATTTTTTTTTGAAATATGCAAAAGAAATATAAGAAAAATTGGTTCCACTTTTTAATATGTCCCAAAATGATGGTGTTGGAACAAAGTATTTTTGAGAATTTTTTCAGAATTTTCAAAAATGTCTATCTGTTTGGAGTTTTGAAAATACGTAAAAAATTAACGGTTATTTAGAAAAATCTGAAAAAATTTCGAAGTGTTCTTGAGAGTGAGGGCAACCATAGAAAAAATTATGAATGAAATCAAAAATGGTGAGGGAAAATCATTGGTCGAGTTGGCATGGAATGCCTCATATACACTGATTCGCAATGAGTTTCGCTGATTCAGATTTAGAGAGTACCTACTAGGGGCTCCGCCCCTACGCGCTTCGCTCGCTTTGGGGGTATTCGGCGCTCCGCGCCTCACTTCACGTAGGGTAGAAAAACACAGAAAAAGAAAAACTGTGCTCATTAATCCATAATTACAAAAGTTATCGAATTAGGGTAAGGTTGCTATCGATGGACCCCCTAAGCAATGTTGCTCATAAAAATTGCAGTTCGAGCCGAAAATGCAAAACCACTGGTGGATGTTTTCTTTGAAACCTATTCTACAGAGCAGTCATCAGTGACCGAGGTTATTGTTAAGGATGTATTGGCTGTACAGTCCCAACCACGTTGAACTTCGTCGACAATTATTGTATACTTCGAGATAAGATAAAAATCTGAAAAAAATCAACCATAATTGAGACAATAATGATATTCATTTTCAATTCTAATAACTCCCAAAACTTATCAACAAATTGCTTAAACAAAACATTGTTTAACAAATTTTACCGTGAAGTAATTTTTTTTCATGACAAACAAATTCGTTGATCTTTCTGAATACACGTGAATTTTTTAAGAATTTTCTCATATTTTTTAAATTCTCGTTTTCGAAAATTTTAAATTTTCAAAAATGGAGGAAAAATCTTGAATTTTGGATATGTTTTCATGAAAACGATGTAGATTACGATTCCGAAGTTTGCGGAACATGTAACGAATAGTTCCGTAATTACAGCCTTCACAAAACGGTAAAAATGTCAGAAAACAGGAATTTCAAAAATATGAGAAAATTCTTTAAAAATTCATGTGTATTCAAAAAGATCAACGAATTTGTTTGACATGAAAAAAAATGACGTCACCGACAAATTTGTTAAACAATGTTTTGTATAAACAATTTGTTGATAACTGCTGGAAATTATTATTATTGGAAATGAATAACATTATCGTCTTGGTTGTGGTTGATTTTTTTCAGATTTTTGTCTTATCTCGAAGTATGCAATAATTGTCGACGAAGGTCATAATTTGGTCCATTCATGGCAACCCTGCTCCATGAATGGACCACCCCATCTCCTTCGATGGACCACGAAAAATAATGAACATAAAACCATATAATGATCCGATACATTGGTGTAAATGATTTCACACGAATTAATTTCCCACGATTGCGAAAAACCAAACCATTTATCCGACGTAGACTCAATATGAACTAGATAAATATCTGTTTAAATGTTTATCAGTTTCAGCACAGACAAAAATGAAGCATAAAATTCTTTGATTTCACACCTCTATGAATTTAAAAATACTCTCCGAGTATTTAATAACAAGATGAAAATAATTGAAATTTTTTATCAGAAAAATTTACTGCGACGGCCGGGAATCGAACCCGGGTCTCCCGCTGCCTATCCGGGGACTTACACCACGAGACCACCATGCTCGCAAATTCTTCTGATCATAGACTCTATCAATGCGCTTCTTGTAATTGAAGGGAAGGATCTTATCCCACACTCAAATTTTAACTTTGCAGGCAAAGTCGTGTACTCAAATATTGTTACCCGTGTAGCAATTCGCCACCTCGACGATAACATACCTATAGTATATCATCATACACTTGTTTGTTTGCAAATTAATCAACAAACAAAGTGGAAATTAGGTGTTAGTTATAGTCTCAAGCCTTTGCCTGCAAAGTTAAAATTTGAGTGTGGTGCCGATAAGATCCTTCCCTTCAATTACAAGAAGCGCACTGATAGAGTCTATGATCAGAAGAATTTGCGGGCGAGTATGGTGGTCTCGTGGTGTACGTCCCCGGATAGGCAGCGGGAGACCCGGGTTCGATTCCCGGCCGTCGCAGTAAATTTTTCTGATCAAAAATTTCAATTAAACCGCATGAGGCTTGAGACTATAACTAACTAACACCTAATTTCCACTTTGTTTGTTGATTAATTTGCAAACAAACAAGTGTATGATGATATA
>JAFFZH010012756.1:0-17241 GCA_018420115.1 Euura saliciscinereae
GACGTCAAGCTGTTCTTGAATTCGCAATGCTATCCCTACGGTAACCTGAACCTCGATATGAGTCAGAACCAGTACGCTGTTCTCTACGATATGTACGCTAACTTTCAAGCAACCTACTATGGAAAAGATCCTGAACCGTGGTTGCAGAAAAATCAATTTCTGGAATACGCTCCTCTGTTCATCATCGACTGTTCAAAGCAGAACGAGTCTCTCAAATTTGGACCCGTTGATATTCGTCTGGAGTTTGAGTCAAAGAATAATTTCCCTGTCGGAACCTCCGCGTATTGCGTCATCCTCCATGATCGTATTGTGGAATATAATCCGATAAGTGGTGGAGTGAAAAAATTGATGTAAAACCATTTATGTACGATTGTATAACTATATCTGTTTCAAAATAAAAATCAATTGTAAGAAAATTCTCGTTTATCTCTTTCTACCCCAGCCTCACGGCTTGTATAAACAGAAGATACTATATTCAAGACACAGTCAGCTTGGAGTACTGTCAAGTAAGATAATCGTGTGAGGGATATCCAAGAGAAGATAATTCTCAGAGCAGATCTTTTTATTCATCTGAAACGAATACATAAAGTCTTTATATTGTATCATAGTAGCTTTATGAGAAGCAAAAAATAAATAAAAATAATAATCTACAGAGATAATTTACACCGAGGGGTTAATCACTCGTGAAATCTGGTGTACACCCATTTTGCAATCTGTTGCAATCTTTTGTAATCCTTGCAATCTTTTGCAATCCCTTGCAATCCCTTGCAATCCCTTGCAATCTTTTGCAATCTCTTGAAATCCCTTGCAATCTCCTGCAATCTCTTGCAATCTCCTGCAATCTTTTGTAATCCTTGCAATCTTTTGTGATCCTTGCAATCTTCTGTAATCTGTGCAATCTCTTGCAATCTCTTGCAATCTCTTGCAATCTCTTGCAATCTCTTGCAATCTCTTGCAATCTCTTGCAATCTCCTGCAATCTCTTGCAATCCTTTGTAATCCTTGCTATCTTCTGTAATCTTTGCAATCTCTTGCAATCTCTTGCAATCTCTTGTAATCTCGTGTAATCCTTTGTAATCTTTTGCAATCTTCTGCAATCTCTTGTAATCTCTTGTAATCTTTTGAAATCTTCGAAATCATCTGGGATCGTTCAAAATTTAAAATCTTACCAAATTTTCTCGATTTCGACACCTTGTGCAGTACCTATAGTATATATTTCTATCTTTCGAAAACTTCCAATGTTCTGACCTATCTTGTTGTATACTTGAAACTTCTGTCCAATTGATATTACCGCTAATTGTTCGGCTTGTATATCAATGCTTAGTCAACTGATTATAATATGACATGAAAACCGTGAGTAATGTAACTATGCACTTTTTGGTAACGAATCTTGAGATGTTAGATCTAAATCTGTGTACTGGATACGCGTTTGTATTCCTGTTATTTCATCCATATATTAATGAATCTTGTGAAACCTTCTTGTTTACGTCTTCAGTGAAATCGGATAGAACCGAGGATAAAACTATATTTCTCTTCCTACATAATTCGAGGAGCAGTGAGGTAAAAAAAAATCACACAAGCAAATACATGTATACACACATTTTTATTTCTTTTTTCTAGAGTTTTTTTTCTCAATTTTAACAAGAAAATATCAAGTCTACCCCGAAACGAAATCATTATTCAGTAAATAAATTACTTATACACTATAAATCACTAATATCTTTGGTTATCTGATAAGAATAGTACATATTATTTTTTTGATGAAAGGGTTGCGGCAAAGTACAGAGGTAATGTTTTATATTACGATACGGTCCTTCTTTTATTTCTTTCAATTTGCCATTGCCGTCCCCTTTTACTAAACAGAACCAAGGGTAACACATGCAGGAGATCCCTTTAGCGTTTTTTTTAGGAGGCTTAGTTGGTGCACTGTCTGCAGAATAATTAGTTTCCCTTCCTTTGCCAGAAATATATTTGAAACCGAGAACTCTTCCTATCATTGTATCACAGTCTTTTGTACCTTTAAATGCGCACCATTGCCCTGTATAGATATTATCACACTTCATAACTTCCGGAATATATAATTTTTCAGTGTGTACATTAGTTTGTTCTTTGCACTTAACTCGCTGCAGTCGGTCGTTACTCAGTTTCAGATTACCGCTAGAATAGATCCAACACATGGTTGTCTTCCTTATAATCGTCGTTCTCCCTTTATCGTCAGTATATTGCACGAATTTCGAGTCCTCCGGAAGATCAATTTTATTCACATCCGCATTGCATGACGTGAGTATTGCAAAGTCCTCTTCTGTCTCTTTATTTATTGAATCGGCACTAGAAGTGGGTTCATTACATTCCTGATCACAAACCATGTCTTCTTCGATGTCATCGTCAATGTCATCTTCTACCTCGTCTTCTACTATCTCCAAGTTTGCAATACTTTCAATCGCTGGACAAATAGGGTTTGTGCTGCAAGGTCCTAGATTAAGATTAACTGCAATTGCAGTAGCATCGCGCCAAGCTTGCAATATGCAGTCCAGCATTTCGTTTTCCGTTGGCAGTCCTTGTTCATAAAGTAGATCGCTCCTTTGATTCCCAATTTTCCATTTCTTTTCTGATCGGGGAAATTGATAGTCGTTTCCAATGGCTTGTGTAACTTGTGCTTGGAATTGAATCCTTTGCACGCGAGCAGTGAATTCTTGCATAATAAAATTGATGACCGTCGAAGCAGTTGATGTTAACGACCTTGCTGCGCGAAAAAACGATTCACAGGGTTGGCTGCTGAATAACCACGGCAAAAATGATTGTGGGGAATCACCTTGCCTGAAAAAGTTGACGGCAACGACTAAAGCATGTGCATTCAATTCGATGCAAGTGTATGCATTTGTGGTAATAAAATTTTTCGTTACACTGTAGCCATTTTTTTTCAGCCACTGTCGCCATATTCGTAAAAAGAAGACACTTTTCCAAATGAGGTGGATTCTTTGAATTGGCGCGATGTCTTTGTCAAGGTAAGAGTCTAACACATCGGTCACCATTTGCAAGTACGCGATTGTACCCTCATTAGATGGGATATTCTGTAGATTGCGTAGAACTCGTGGATCACACATTCTTCGTACAGACTCAAAATTCATTTTGTCAGTGCTGTCCAAAATCGAGTCAGTTAATCCATGTTGAAGCCTGTCGTCTTCGTCAATCAATATCCGTAAATGCGTTGGTGATGCCACGGAATTTCCGAATGGTAGCAGGATGGATGGTTTCAGAAGCGCCGTACGAAGTTTCGTACCGATGTGAATTGTATCCTGCACGTACAATGATGACTGAGCAATGGATTGAGTGAACCAGCCCTGCCATTCGGGAGGTATTACAGGTGAATACGGAAAAGCCTTCAGTTTCATCGCCTTCAGTAAGCGTGTATCACCATCCGAAGAAAAACCGGCGATGGTAATACCTTCCATAGCGGCTTCTTTCTTCATCCAGTCCCACCTCCGAACCACATCAACGAAACTGAAACGGCTGTCAGTTCCGAAGAAGGCCAAGCAGAATGGGGCAACACCATCATGCAGGGGCTGTGCCATTATGACGTAGGCATAATTTGCTACTGCCCCAGTTTCAAAGTAGTTCTTGATGTTCTGACTAGAAGTAGCTTGGAACGATCCACATTTAGGTACACCATTGTCATTCAGCGGTAGCACAAACCCAACAATTTCATTGAATCGGGGGTCGTACTGAATACGACCGACTATTCTGGTCGCATCCTCGCTGATGTAGACTGTCATAGGTAGTCTTCTTTCTTGCAAATAGATCGCCAACGCATTAAACCGGAAGTGTCCCTCGCGAATCGGTTCATCCATCTTGTTAATTACTCTTCCGACTGTGACAGCCGAAGGTAGTGAATCGGGAAGATTCTTTTGAAGGACTTCGTACATGCTTCTTCCTCCTAAAATAAAAATGTACGTAGCAAACAGCTTCAACCCTTCATCATACCGCCGTCCACCTGGAAGCTTTTCAGTATTGATTTCAGCTGACTTAGCCAAAGTTTGCAGAAAATGACTGCAAGTCGATCCTTTTTGTTTAGTGCCAGAAGAATTCTGCTCTTCGATAAAAGTAGAAAATGTTTTCTTCAGTTCTTCATTTCTTGCGATTAATAATTCGACTTCGTTCAAAATTGAGTAATAGTCGGTAATCAGAGCCTGTTCCGAGACGTTAATACTTCGATTCAATTTTCTGCGTCTACGTTCCCCTCTCGAATATTTGTGGAGTTTCCACTTCGGAATAACTCCGGATTCAGCCTCCAAATCATCATCTGTCTGCGGCTTTGATGTATCAACTCGAAGAGACGGCGCAGCAGTAGACTCTTCGACGTTCAAAAAAGCGACTCTGCTTCCGAAGCTTTTGGAGCTGAAACCTTCGATGCTAATTCAGTAGGATTGTTCTCCTGCTCCTCCTTATTTGACATTTTCTGTTTCTTGTTGGGTACGGTAGCCTCGAGGGTAGTCTCTTCGCCCAAAGTGCGCTCCTCGGTTCCCTTAGAAATTCCTAACACTACGTCAGGGTCAACTTCAACGATGAATTCGTTCGCATCGTCGGTCCAATTTCCAGCATTATCTGCCCGATTGGTGTCTTTTCTCTTCAGTATATGTCGCAACGTTTGTTGCGAGTTGTCACGTTGTTTTTTAGGGTTTAGATGTAGGTCCCTGATGTGTCGCGTATAATTGGAAGTAATCCAACGGCCCTTCACTTTGACCACCCGTATTATAGTTTGGCAGAATACGCAGGAAACGTCAGATTTTTGTAGTTGTTCTTGTCCTTGACCCTCGACTTTTATCGGTACCTTCAGTTCAGCAACACGATTCTTTACACTTTGGGTAAATTTAGTTCCGAATTCACGTTCCATGTCTTTGAGAGCATTCTTCAGCAGTTTCAACAGAGTTTTCTCTGCAAGAGCGGAATTATCATTCGCCGGTTGGTCTGAACTACAAGCAGTACTATTTTTTTGTGTCTGTTTCTTGCTGCCTGGTACCGAAATGCTCGCTTTCCGACAGTATTCGGCTACAGATTTCAACAATAGTACATGACCTGGTAAAACTTTGAATTTATCCGGATGCTTTTCGTAGATTCCATAGTAATCACGCTTCGGCTTCGTCGGGTCTCGAAAGATTTCCAAATCCGAATGGACGAAGGCTTCCATTTCTTTAATATGCTCCTCAGATAGTTGTTGTAGAGATTGCGCGTTATCAAATCCAGTCAAAGTTAGCAGATTCTTCAAATAAAGAGGAATCTTCGCTTTCACGCCAATTTCAGCATTACCCCACCATTCTTCGTCCAGCTCGCTTCCATTCTGTAATAAACGATACCATGTAATGATCTCTGCTCGAATCGAAGAAACTAGAATTTCGGAAAAGCAAAGCCTCGAGCAAAGCGAAGATAACCATTTTATGTTTTTTTTTCATGAAACAGGCGAATAAAATATCAGATCGCGTAGAAAAATTTACAAAATCATGGATTGAAAATTTTTATAGTAGGAGGTCCTAATCACTGATTATTGTTATTGTCATTATTTTGAGGTAATAGCACTGACAATGCACAGATGAATCGAAGCTATACCAGACTTACCATATAAAATACTAATTTTTACGAAAAATCGTTAGAAATAAGGTGGATAAATTTTTGTGGATACGACCTAATCATTAGGTCCTAATGCAATAGGTATAGAAGCTATATTTTTGTCCTTTCATTAGGGCTCAGTTATTATGTCATGTTGCGTATTCACCAGTACATATATTATAAATTGTTCCAGAATTTTTAAAAATGCCGATCTGTTTGGGGTTTTGAAGAAGTGTAAATAATTAACGGTTTTTCGAAATAAAGATGAAAAAATTGAAAAGTGTTCTTGAAAGTGAGGACAAATCACTGATATCGCGTGTCTAATGGCATAAGGTCGTAAGCGTCAAAAACGCGATTTTGGCAAAAGGTCGTATAATTTTTTTTTTCACTCCATTCAATTCGCTCCTCGATTCGTTCTGAAAACGATCAAAACGTGTGGATCAATTGAAATTACGAGATCGAAAAATGTAAGTGCAAAAGGTCGTAAGTTTGGCGGATACGTCGTTCTTTCATTGAAATTTTTAAGAAAAATTAGAAAACAACGTAAAAGCAAAACGTCGTAATTAGCGCCATTTTTTTTCATGATTTTTCCAAATAGTTATAAAAACTCGTGAAACGCCAACAAAAATTGAAATAGACTAAATTTCGAAAATCCATAGAAAAAAAAATACCAAGGCAAAAGCAGAAAGACGTAGCGCCAATATTTAAAAAAATTTGGTGGTTACGACCTTCTGCTTTTAACTGACCCAAAATTCAATTTCAACGTTTATGAACGAATCTTTGAGTTTTTATCCCAAATAAAAAAAAAACATATATGACCTTTTGCCGTTACGAACAGCAAAAAGTCGTATAATGGCGCTTACGTCTTTATGCCATTAGACACGCGATATGTATTCATTAGTGGGACAAACATGCAAAAAAATATGAAGCAGATCAAAAGTAGTGAGGGAAAATCATTGGTTGAGTTGGCATAGAATTACTCAAATACAAGCGCCTACAAAGTATGGCAGTACAGCAGACAAACAACAGTCTACATTAAATCAGTACCGTAAAAATTTTTGACGGCACTAGACCCATTTTTGCAGAGAGAAAGTTCATTCTCAATTTGGAATATGACATGGAAAACTTGAAAAACCGTACACCGTAACACGTTGACATACGATATGAATTTGAAGAGATACTCTCGGCTTCTCTCGGCTGTAGCTCCGACAATAAGGAAATATTGATTGGATCTATTTGATAGGAAATTTGATAAGCTTCATTTTTGGCTATCTTTTTATCGATAGAACCACTTGGAACCAAAATATTGGCAAAAACTTGGTTTTCAGCCGCCATTTTGAAAAAACGGCGAGGCTGCCGCCCCCGCAGAGGGTAGAAAACTTAGGACATTCAAATGAGCACCGAATGAACGGGATTCCAGCTTCGTCCGCTTTTTAATGATTCGAACCAAAATCAAAACCCCCCGACACCTGGCGTATGAGGTTTTTTTTTATTCAATAAATTCAAAAAGAAAAACAAAAAATACTTCTATTTCCTCATAGCTTGAACTCGGCTTGAACTCGGGGGGTAACCACTTCGAATCAGTTCCGCGAAAGATCGTCTTGATCCAGAAATCTTGCTCGATTTGATATGAGATCTAACCTCGCTTTTTATCAAATATAAATTAGAACATTGACGAATTTATTCTTACCTTCGAATCATCCATAGTGTGTGTGTGTGTGTGCCTGTCTCGGCGTGTGCTTTTCAGTAACCGGACCGGTTGTTACTTCCGTGTGTGCGTGTCAACTAGCTCCGAGACGTTCTTTTCTCTGACTCGTGTATAGTATTACGGTTAGCTCGGCTCGGTCCGTTCCGTTCCGTGTTCTAACTGCCCGACGCTGCAGCGACATCGGTCGCGCTATTAGAGGTGTATGCAGATAGCGTAAAAAGCGAACGTAACGATACAAAGGTCCGGGGTTCAAATCTCGAGGGCGCGTTTTTTTCTATCATGTGTTGCGTAACGTTTTTTGCTTTTTTTGATTTTTTGCTATTATATTGCTATTAATTCAGGATCGTACCTGACATTGCTATTAATTCAGGATCGATAAATTGCTATTAATTCAGGATCGTACCTGACAAATCCAATAAATTTTTGTCTGTGATTATAAATTAGTCTTATTCACTCCAACAGATCTCTTGCAATCTCGTGCATCCCTTGCAATCTTTTGTAATCTTTGCAATCTCTTGCAATCTCCTGCAATCTCTTGCAGTCCCTTGCAATCTTTTGTAATCTCTTGCAATCTCTTGCAATCTTTGCAATCTTTGAAATCTTATGCAATCTTTGCAATCTCTTGCAATCTCCTGCAATCTCTTGCAATCTCCTGCAATCTCTTGCAATCTCCTGCAATCTCTTGCAATCCCTTGCAATCTTTTGTAATCTCTGCAATCTCTTGCAATCTTTTGTAATCCTTGAAATCTTTTGCAATCTCTTGTAATCCTTGCAATCTCTTGCAATCCCTTGCAATCTTTTGTAATCTTTGCAATCTTTTGTAATCTTTGCAATCTCTTGCAATCTTTTGTAATCTTTGCAATCTTTAGCAATCTCTTGTAATCTTTGCAATCTTTGCAATCTTGTAATCTGGTGTACACTAAAATGATGAGTGATTAACCCCTCGATTTACACTGTGGACAATTTTTAATCATCGGTATTGGTCCGTCAAATTCATCTCCGCATGACTTATAATGTTCCTGGCATCTCCGACATTCGGCAATGTCTTGGTCCGCCTTCATATTTTCAGATAATTTCTCCCACACCTCATCGATGATGTTCGATCCATAGATGAGAGTGAAATCTTTCGTCAAAAAGGCAATATCTTCCGCCTTCATCTGCTTCAGACTACCCAGTTGTAGGTACCGGTGCAAAGATTTGCTGAGGGAACTCGGACAATCCTTCACGTACCAGTTTTTCAGAAGCTGAACGTTTTCGAAAGCACAGTGGTATCTTGGAAGGGGCTCGTGATGTTCATGATACATGCATATACCGATGTGTTGTAGCTGTCGGAATGCCGGACATCCCAGCTCTGCTAACAAGGAGACTAGGGACCCTCGATGTCGCGGATCGGGTTCCCGTTTCACGCGGTGAAAGTTTAAGACCTCCGAATCAACGTGGTTTTTGATTTTTGATTGAAGAGGCCTTGGTTGCTGAGATATCGGGATTTGAAAATTTGAGATTTTCGGGCGGAGTGGGGCTCGCGCGTCAACTCCGTTAAGCGTGGACGCTAGAACCAAGCACTGGCGTAGCTGAGACGGTAAGACGACGGACTGAAACGCTGAAGGTTCACGGTTCGCGTACCCGTACTTTTTTTTCTTTGTAATCAAATTTCCATATATTCTTTTAATCTCTTATAAGACTTTGCATGTGCAGGTCAATAAGACAATTCGAAAATACGTATTACCAGTTTTATTGTCATATATTATATACTACATCAACGTCATTATGCTATAATAATATGGTAAAATGGTTATTCTAATAACGAAGGCACAATTATGCAACAAAAAATAAAATTACATAAAAAATATATTTGTTTAACAATAATTAATGTAATACACACATGCAAATTTTGTGCCACGTTATCATTCTGATTCTTCTTCACTACTACTGGTATATCGACAAATTGGGGGGGTGAAAACCATCATAAAAACAATTGAAGCACGGAGGCTTACGAAACCACGAACATAAGATGAACCCAATACCACCGCAACCACATTTGAGTCATTCCACGTCAAACCGGACAAAAACGGATGATTTTTGACCTCGATGTTTCCGATTCAGGTCTCGATTTTTTACAGATTCTTTGGATCAAATAAATGCATCAAACAATTTTTATTTTATTTTTATCGCCCCTAGTTTAGAAGTTACACGGGGTTGAAATGTCGGAAAAACGGCTTGTAAATAAATCGTTTCCAAATATAGTCCAATGAATCTCCATGAATTTTATTTCGCAATTTTGTAGAGAATTGATCAAGGAATACGCTCATATTTTTTTTAGAATTTTAGGTGGGGGCCTCCACCTCGAAAAACACGTTTAAATAATATAATTGTTCATAACAAATGAAATCATCGATTATGCCGGAATGAGATAAATATGTAACAAAAGCCTCATTCAAGAGCTCCGAAATGCGTTTTTACGAAAGTCTGTAGGACAAATAGAACCGAAGATATAGGCACTTGAAGGAGGGCGTGTTTTCGATTTTTTGCCGTTTTTCCGAAATTTCAACCCCGTGTAACTTCTAAACTAGGGGCGATAAAAATAAAATGAAAATTGTTTGACTCATTTATTTGATCCAAAGAATCTGTGAAAAAAATGGAGACCTGAATCGGAAACATCGAGGTCAAAAATCACCCGTTTTTGTCCGGTTTGACGTGGAATGACTCATCTATGAGTTGGATCTGATAGCGTAAGGATTCCGTAACGTGTTCGTCATATTTGCTTAACTTTCGCTATTTTGACCTTTCGGTGTTATGACCTGTAACGTATTCAACAACTCGCTTATTAATATATTACGTTCAAATTTAAAATCAGAAAATTTAATTGTCATTAGTGAGAACTTAGGATCAAAACCTCATACACACACAAAATTTTGTTTTAACACACACACGTAAACTCAAACAGCCTGTTATCTTAGAATTAAGGATACCTTTTGTACATACATTTCAACCGGAACATACATGGGACACTTACCAATAAATGGAGATTAACACGGATAGAAGAGAACAGAAAATCCGTAAATAGTATAAATGCGCGCATAGAGAGAACTTGAGGAGTTCGTGGGTCAGTCCCCTCTCCTAAAATTTGCAGAATTGTGGCTACGCGTACCGGGAAGTAGTCCGAAAACCGAGCCGTAATGGTAAATCAGCGCACTATCAGCGTCACTTCGGTCCGGCTTGATCCGCGTATCAGTCGTGCCGATCTTTCGAGTCTTGACTTTGGTCCGGCCTCTGGGTCTCATGGGTACGTAATTCATGGGAGCTCTCCATGAATTACGAATTTAAATTCATTTTCTGACTTAGAAAATATTTTGAAAAATTTCATTTAATGCGACAGCCTTCCGAATTGCGGAAAAAGTTAATTAAATCTCTTAAATTCAAACACACCCACACAGACAGTTGCTAACAATTCTATTTAGTTTGCTTGTATCAAACTCAATCTATTTAATCAAACGTAAAATTTATTCACAATTCTCTGTTCTTTGCTTGCGCATCATCTTCGCTATCAACATAAATCTGTCTAACTGCTTATCATTCAGTCCTCCACAACATTCACTCCTCAATAAATTGCTCCGATCCTGAATTATCCTGTTAAAACTGGTTTAGTCCTCAGTGAAGAGTGCGGTTAGTAGTAACGCCGGACTTTCGAGAAAGGGAAGCACCAAAGCCGTAACTTCGACACTGAGTCCTCTCGCTATTAGCTCAGGTAGAAAATTCCTTCCCTTGAGGTAATTCGTTACCTCATTGCACAAAAACCACGAGAGCAGGTGTTAATTGATCTAGGTACCTTATTGAAGCCCTGAGAGAGTCTTTCTCAATAAAACTCAATTTTCTTATCAGTACGAGTGCTATCAAATCCAGAATTTCAGAAATATCGATAAATGATTAAAACTCAAGTGATAGTGATGAAGCTCGTTTAATATTAGCTTAATCGGAGTGATCGTGCCTTACAGTGAACACGGATCACAGTGAGTATTAACGTTATAGACCATTCTAGATTTTGACCGTTCTACTTTTTCGTGTTTCGCTGAAAATCGGACTTCTGAACTTTCGTTACATTGGCCTCTCGTAGATTTGACTTCTATGGCTTTTGATCGTCGATATTCTGACACATTCGATATTTCGCAGGTTCGCAGTTTTGCCCCGATATGAGAATTTACTTTCGCTGTAAATCGGTTTCGAACTTTTTGAATTCGTAATTCTTGTTTTTATATGTTTCGGCCCCAGATAACAAAGCGTGCGGGCTCATGGCAGCCGCATGACGTGCAAGTACAATTTGTCGACACGTGGAAGACATAATGCCAACATGTCCTGAGGATTGAAAAAGAATCCTCATAGTGAGCGCATTCGGTCAGCACAATATGCATCATAGCATGCGGCCACTATGAGTGCAAGCTGAATCCTCATAGTGGGCACATTCGGTCAGCACAATATGTATCTGCATAGCGTGCGGCCACTATGATTGCAAGCTGAATGAATTATGTGCATTAGAATTCAGAATGCGAGCACAAGCAAACACAGTGTTTTTTTTTTCCATAGTGTAGCAGTCAATGAATTTACTAAGTAGCTGTTTTGTGAATTATTTATAATTCTCAAAGATCTCATTTCATTCTATACGTACTTGCATGGTATGTATAATAACTAAATTGATTTGAGCAAAATTGAGGGTAAGATACTGCATATTTTTGGATGCAAATCAGATCTGATTAATACAAAAGTATTTATAATGTAGTGTCAAGTTTATGTATTGATGTAAAAGGTAATTCAGAATTCGTGACGACTATCTATACCCGAGAAAAAATAATGTCATCCAATTCTATCAAATTCAAATATTGATTGAATATGTTTGGATCTATTCAGATACAATTACATTCAGTTGAACCCAACGTTGTTGTGTCCGACCAGATTCAGTTGGATACATTTGTCACTCTAGATGTACGTCTTGGATCAAAGCAAATCTGATCGTTTCAAGGTCATGATCCTATCCATTCAGATAAAACTATATTCAATTGGATCCGGACTTGCCGGAAGCCTATGTGGTTTATAGATACGAGCAGATCAAGTGGCTTTGGGATTTGGGAAACTACACTAGAAACAAAGATGCAAGTACATATTTAGATCCCATGAAAGATTCCATGAAACTGTGAACTTTTTTTTGTACCGTTTTCAAGGTACTTCCTGCGAGCATAGCTAAAATTACTGATGATTACTAAATCATCAGATGATTCATAATAATATGCCACATGAATAGTATTATATTATACAAAAATATGGTAATAGATCATGAGCTCTGATAAGTATGATCGGTTATTGGAGATGTGATCAAGTGAAAATAGGTAAATAATTCGGCATCGTTACAAAATGACAAAGAATCACTAAGTCTCCAATGAAATGGATAGAGCCAGTACAACACCGGACTTGAAGCGTACAACGAAGTTAAGCAACATTGACCGCGACTAATAGTTGGATGGGTGACTGCACAAAACAGCTCTGGGTTCCAAACTATCTCGGTGCAATTAAAAAAAAAAATTGTGATACTCCCGTATCTGTCAGTATGAAACTGAGTCCATTTGGATACAGTCATATCCAATGAGATAGAGACGACGTTTTTATTAAATCATATCTAATGATTCAGATACAATTTTATCCACGCACGACATGCGTCGCATATGCGACGCATATGAGGACGCATCTGTATGGTATTGTGAGCTCACCGCGTGTGGGTTAGGTGGCACAACGTGCACGCACTATGCACACACTGTGCGCGCATTTTGTTATCTGGGGGCCTATCCTTATTATGACCTTTCTACATTTTGAACCGTCGTTAATTTCCCTTTTCGATATTTCGGCCGTTCTATTTTTTGGTCATTCGAAATTTTGACCGGCACCCGTCAATCACCACCAGAATCGTGTGTCCCGACAATGGACCCAGGAAATCGGCATGCACTCGATGCCAAGGAGAAGTAGGCCATCTCCACGGTGTTAACGGTATTTTTGGCGGTAATTTGCGTGCTTCTAGACACGGTTGGCACTGCTTGGTGATTTTTTCGATATCATTGTCGATGCTTGGCCACCAAACGAACGACCTGGCTAATGATTTCATCCGTGTTACCCCAAAATGACTCGCATGCAGCTCGTGCATCACTAGTGCTTTTAATTTCTCTGGGATCACTACCCTGTGACCCCATAACACGCAACCGCGATCAATTGTTAGGGAATCTCTCTTATTCCAGAACGCCTTTAATTTGTCATCGTCTGGCTGTGTTTCTGCCCAACCATCAACACAATATCTTATCACCAAGCTCAATGTCTTATCATCCTGGCTCGCTCTCTTTACCATCTTCCAATCTAATGACGCGAAATCAACCTCCATTATCTGGATTAGAGCGCTTTTCCTTGATTCGTCTAACCATGAGATTTCTTTGAAATCCGTCTCTTCCGATGGCAAAGGGAGCCGGCTTAACCAGTCCGCGTAATTGAGTTGACCTTTGATATGTTGAATTGTATATCTCAAAGGTGATAGGAAAATAGCCCACCTTTGGAGTCTAGCCGCCGCTATTTGTGGTATTTCCTTTTCTGGATGAAAAATCCTGGTTAGCGCGGCGTTGTCTGTTTGCAACAGGAATTTGTGCCCGTAAAGATATTCGTAATATTTCCGTACCCCGAAAACAATCGCTAATGCCTCTTTCTTGATATGCGGATAATTTTTTTCGGCTTTTGATAAGGTGCGGCTTGCGAAACAAATCGGATGATCAAATCCATCCTCAAAGCGGTGCGACAACACTGCGCTAGCCCCATACGGCGAAGCATCACATGTTAAAACTAACATCTTGTCTGGATCGTAGTGTACGAGGATTTTATCCGATACCAGTTCGCTTTTTATCTCTCGTACTACCTTCGTACATTCAAGCGTCAGTAGATAGGCTAGGAGGTTTCTGGCTCATAGGTGAGGGGGGTCGCGGTAAGGGGGGCGGGTGCGAGTTCTGGCTCATGGGGAAGGGGGCTATCGGTGAGGGGCGGGGTTTCTGGCTAGTCGTCGAGGGGGGGCGATATCGGTAAGGGGGGCGAACGATGACGCAATCGTCTGGAAGGTTCTAGAAGGTTCTGGAAGATTGATGACGTACCATGGATTGTTTTTTGATGATGTCATCGGGAAGACCGCTGCCCTCCTTCCGGCTGAGGGGGGTATCGATGGTGCCACCCGGAAGGTTGATTACCTCGACCGGTATCAGGTCGCACCCTGTCGGAAGCTGCGTTGCCGGTAAATCGATGCCCCTCACCTGGCTGACGGAAGATCGATGACGTCACCCGGAAGACGCATGACCTCACCGGTGCGCGGGTTCCCGCAGGTCGGATGTGAGCGCGTGTACGCTCTTTCGTTTCCGGCGGGTTGGCGCTTGTGCGCCGCGGATTTCGGGTGATAGCGCCCGGTTTAATTGCATCTCGTTCGGATAATTCCGAGAAATTCAAAATGATTTCTGAAAGATTCTAGAACATCTCGAAACATCTCTGAACATATCGAATGAGTTTTCAAGAGATCTCGAAAAATCTCGAAATATTGCGAAAGCTTTCAGACAATCTCTGATACCTAATATTATCCTACATGAGGTAATTACAGATATAACTTTTTCTCAAGGAGATTGATGGAACATATAGGTAACATAGGTAAAAGAAAATCGGACACATATCATTTAAAATATATCTGATTTATTATTTTAATCATAGATGAAGATACAAGAAGCGTGTAAAATGATAATGAGTAAAAGAATATCAAGAGACTCGGTAGAGTCTCGAGCCAAGTACATTAAAAAAAAAATTTTTTACGCGCGAGAGACTCAACGGCTCTATATACCCGAGCGAACTCTGTTTCGGCCGAACGGCAATTTTCAAGTCGTGTTTATTCCGTCTTCGTGACAAATATCGCTTTTCGCATGCACGTTTTTGAATCGGGACTCGAAAAGCTTTCATTTAAGCCCAATTTGAACGTAATCAGTTAACTGAGAGCTTAGATATGATTAATTATAGATTTCAGATACCCCGTTTCATCGTCAATTCAGTTTCCTTCTCCGAGCGTCGTTTCCAAATTCTGAATACATAATACTATAGAAAGTCGTTCGAGTAATAGGGAAGTTACATGGTGTTGAAATATCACAGAGTTTCCGATCTATCTAGTATAATACATGCAAACAGACGAAACAACATTGTCTATGGCCGTCGAGTTACCGACCGTGTTGTCGTTCCATGTAAATCCAACAATGAAGAAGAAGAAGTTGTCGTTCCATGTCGGCTGCTAGTGCGGCTAGTAGATTAAGTGAGGTTAGGTTCTGCTAGGTTGACGAAACGGTCAACAAGAGTTTTTTTTACGAATTCGCGTATGTTAATTATTGTTACCGCTGAGCATATTATGATTGTTATTGACGACTTATTTATGATAGGATAAGAAACAATGAAATTTATGATTCTCCACTGAAGTGGATATATGATTTCTAAGAGAATGAGATAAAGTCATTGAAATTTGGTAATACATAACCTACGGGATTGATCGTGCTATATTGTAATTGACGATGTTGAACGTTCACATCATGCTCTGTGTTGTGTAAAAATATTAATTCGGACGAGCGATATATTTATAATATGCGACGAGTCCTAAGGAATAACAGACGTATATCTCGGCGGACAGTCTAGAATAAACGTAACTCAGAATTCGCTTGAAGGCGATTATGGAGCTCCGTACACATTTCCTACACGGTTTCAGGAGTTACGTTTCAGTTCTAAACTGTCCACCGAACACGTCTGTTCCTGCAGAACTTATTGATATGAGCAATCATTCAATTGTTTTGGTTATATTTTTCCACGCCTAGTTCTAGCTCCACAGAGAAAATGTGTACGCTGCAGTATGCTCCGGAGGTTTTCTTCGATGACTTAGCTTTCAATTTTGACGTTACGAACAGCTCTTGGAGCACTCTAGTAACACGACATCAAATCATCGGATTTTGACGATAAGAATACCTTGGTGGACCGGATGGAACGGACGAATCTTGCCATGCAATCTAATAACAGAAGTACTATCTCGGAAGACTTTATTGAGTGTTTATCGATAGTTGTTCATTGATTTTGATATTTCCATACTATTATTATTTTCGTAGGAGATTAAAAAAACATTATACTGGAGCATGGCAGGATACGGATTTCCACTTATGCTGAACTTCATTGTCGGACACTTTGAAATGTATTCATCCGGCCAGCGTATTCACTTAAGGGAAGACTTCGGTTAAATTTAGAAAGTCGCTATAAGATGTGATATAGAAAAATCCTCTCAGCAGTTTTTGAGTAATGGTAGTACAGACGGTGAAAAAAAATTTCAGCCTTCTGCAATGAAAGTTTGAGTGCAAGGAACCTTGCGGAGAAGATTTTGCCCACCGCTATTAAAATTCCCTGCATCTACACTTTCACCGCAGAAGGCTTGATTTTTTTTTTACTCACACCCCATACTGCTATAATTTCAAAATTACTGAGCGGACTTGTTTATACACCTCTTTTTAATATTTTAAGAACTAAAAAACCTATTACTGCCCAAAATTTCATCGAAGTCTCCCCTTAAAAACGGGAACCTTCAGTATTAACTCAATTATTATCACATTCTCGGTACATGTTTTCTATCAAAAATCGAACACTGATATAAGTATTCTGTGCAACGACTGCGTTCTAAATAATATTCATAGAAATGAATGTGAAAATACTGACAACCGAATTAGTGGGGCGAGTGAGGAACATCAGAAACCCTATCGAGTGAGCGTAGCGTACGAGACTAAAACAGCGACTGAATCGAAATTCTGCAAAAAGTAGTGATATCCCCCAAAAAGCACCTCTGGTGCAAAAACCTTTCGCCAAGTA
>JAFFZH010012757.1:502-36209 GCA_018420115.1 Euura saliciscinereae
GCATGACTCATCAGATATATTATAAAACAAATTACATGATAAACTATATGATTTACCATATGATTTTCGATACGTTATACATATTACATGAGGCGTTGAATCGTGGGCTTTCTGCCCTGATTTTTTTGTGACGATGAAGGAATCACTTCATCAAAGGTCAAGAATTGAATTCCTGATCAGAAACAGCTCCGGTCTTCATTTCTCGATAGCGTCAAGTGTGATGAAAGAGATGATGAAAATGTAGTGCGACCCAAGAGAGCATCGCCTAGGAATCTGTATAGATCTACTCTCCTCGAATATAATAATATTTCACCCTGGTCTCTCTAGTATCTTGAAAGATTGTCAAACTTGGTGAAAATCCATTTTCCAAGAGAAAACCCGGAAGCTTTACCGTCAGTTCAGCGTCACGTTGTATCTTCACATACACGATGGAAATATTTTCACAATCTTCTCGGCTAGCTTGAAAATCCATTCCTCCTACTCAATTGTCAATTTTCGTGCGGTTAAACTTTCATAACGTATTTTAGTATTCCAAAGGGGTAATGCTGCCAGAGAAAATAGTACAAGATGACCGTATCGTCATTAGCATCGGTTCACATTGGTCTCCACTTTCGTGAGTCTGATCGCGATCATCGGGTCTTGGGAAAACAGAGACTTGAGTCCCCCGACCGCAAGGGAATAAAGCGGTAGTAAAGAAGCGAAACAGTAATAAAAAAAAACTGCTTTACAAGTTTCTGTTCTACCGACGAGGTTTTCTTCATACGTATAATGCAGTGCTCACGAGTTATAGCTATGCAAGGAAAGAAAGTGGAGCCAGTTTAAAAGTCTGGAGCGAAGCGAAGCTAGATCCACCGCTGAGCTGTATCAAAATGAAAAAATTTTTACCGAGAATTGAGAAAACTTTGACCCTCGCGTTTCGCAAAATTTAGAGTATCAGACATTCTGAGTTCTTCCCCCTGATCCGTGTGATAATCTGCGACGCACTTTCAGCAATTCCATACCAAACGGAATATTAGCGATATAGTAATTCGCAATATTCGCCAGCGGGATTTACACATAATATATCGTGATTTATCGTAATGAGTCCAGAATGGTCCCTCTGCTATAGTTTCAGGATGAGTACTGAGCCCGCGAACTGGGAAGGCTTATCGATTCCTTTTTTACCGCAGTTTTTCTACCCTCCAACGTTGGAAAAGCCGTTAATGGAACTTTGCAAATTGGATATCGGTCTCAGTGTTTTGCCATTTTGTTTCGACCGTGACCAAGGATTTCGGACGTCTGGACAAGTAGCGGATTACGTTAAGTGTGAATCATTTTTTTATGATAATCTGTATCCTCGCAAGGATTAACTCGACGATGAACCGTGCACGGAAAAATAAAAATGATCTCACCAATGTTGTCCATTCGGCTTTTAATCGACTCCGTTTTCCAAGGTTTAAATGAAAGACAGGGTTAGCACTGCCAGACGTTTCCAACGGCTCGATTACACCGGCTAATGGTAATTAAGCAAAGGCACTAATGGACGAGCGCTTAACTTCACTACCACCTATTGCGTTTTGTCTAATTCCGTAACCATTTCACCGGACATGGACCCCAACGTCTGCACTCTACAGCCAAACTTGTCGATCATTTTGTTCAAAATTTCACGAAATCCTCATTTTTATCATCAAGAATAGGAGATCTTGTGGACTCAGTTATCTTTAATTGCAGATGCTCAAATAACAGAAAAACTGGTGATGCGGAAAGTGAAATATCTACGTGGCTCTTTTCCACTCGACACTAAAAATCAAAGTTTTTCCAAACAATAGTCACAAGTAAGTTTGCGTTCAGTTTCAGGTAACTAGCGTCTCTACCATCGATTTTCCAAGAGTTTGCTCCATCCATGATCACTAGGGTCAACGTGCCGCGTCTAGCAACGACCAGTAAGTCCTTTCCTGCTGTTAGCCATGCATGGTATTGCGTGCAATCGCTTGAATAATGAACTCAGCCTTGCATCATAGGCTGCTATCGTGACCTACGACCTCCGGAAGACGACTGATGTTCTATTAAGAACCCCATTAAGAGAAGCATAAAGCCTGGTAGAATTTGGGTCGGTCATGGACGATGGACCATCCGGAAGGAAAATAAAACGACGGAGTAGTCCAGACTGCACGGGTACATTTTGGGCTCGTTAATATTTGATGAAGCTAATTTTGATCCAGATGTGGTCCACACTGACCTCAACTGACCGAGGCTGACCCCTGAGACCAGAAACCACTTTGCATTCCTTGCAGACCCGAAAGTACCTCGTGGAGCACAGCTCGTCGTTATGGCTAACTCATGTCAGTGGTTCGATCTTGGAACTGGGTGGCCACATGCCGCAGCCTGTATAAACGTATGCAGTTATGTACTCGGAAGCTACTTCGATATGGCGATATTATTTCACCTACGAACGTGACTCTCGATATTTTTCCAACTGGTGCAGTGTTTCATTCGATGTTTCAATTTATTGAATACCAATTTCGCCGATTCAAGGTGGAGAAAAATATGACTGAAACGAATAACGAGCCAGATGTGAACGCATAGTACTGTTTTGGGTGATGGAAACACTTTGTTAACTCTTAAAAGAGATCAATTCGGGTCACGTAGTTGATGCAATTAATTAGTAATTGCCAATCTGTTCTTGCCAGGACAGGTGATCAGTAAACTACTGTGATATTCGAAGCGCGTGCATTCCTAAGCTTTAATTAATAGTGGCCATTTCGTTCAGTGGCTCTCTCTCTATCTCTCTGAATGTTGAATCGTTTTAAACCGTTTGGATAAGCCCGAGCAACTGTATCGTGCATTTATCAAGCTTCTTATTCAATGTACCGGAGTTTAGAGATAAAGAAAAAGTTTTCCGCTGAGAAAGTACACAGCGAGTTGATTTCATACCCAATTACCGGTAAAGGATGGCACCGGGCTGATAAGAAAAAGAAACGAAAAAAACACAGAGCTTTCGTCTACTATTCGTTCTGACAAAGCACCAGCTTCTTTAGTCGACACCGAAATGATCAGAATGCGACGTACCTACCGGACGATTTTATAAGATCACTTCAATCGTGTAAAGAGTGAAATACAGACGGGATAAAATATCAGATTTATTCGGTGATGTGGAAAAAACTTGATCGTTGATCAGGAGGATCAAACCAACTGCAAGAAATATCGGTTACATTAAAGATTTTTTATTTCTGATTCGGAGAATCATCGCTGGGCTATTTTCGATTGTCAAATGAAATCAATTCCTGCGTGGAAACAATGTCGGAGCTGAATATTGGCGAGGGGCATAGTACAGACAAACAAAATAATAACAGTAGTAGAAAAAAATATATGTTAACGTAACCGTAAAATAGCTGAAGGCAAAACAAATATGTAAAGGCTGCAGAGGAATCAAAGCAGGGAATTGGTGTTTCGATAGCACTCACGGAAAACATTGAAATTGTATAGAATAGAAATTGCTCAAAAGCTGGACAGCCACGAAATCGAAACTTCGAGTTCCCAGTGAAAGCGAACTAGGTATGATGAAATACGATGCGTATGGATTAAAGCGAAATTGGTTTTCTCCCTCAATCAAGGGGTGAAATTCCTGCCGTGTATCTTTTTTCCTCGTTGCGGAATACTTTCATTTTATCTCACAGCTTATTTCATCACTCTAATAGCCTTCATGCCGGGTTCGTTTAGTCGGAAAACCTCTACCGTAATTAAATCAACCCGAACAACTTTTGCTTCGGGTCGATTCCAAGACGTATGTTGTACCAGTGGATCAAAGGATCAATTCACTGCGCACTACCCGGCACAGACATACTCAGAGAAAATAGAAGGGTACAGCAGGGGATTCGGGTCCTGGTATAGTCTTCATGGTAAGCCAAGTCCCGAAATAAAGTGGTTCCCTACGGCGTTACCCTTTGTACGCAACTGTATGTAAGGCTATACGTACACGTTCAGTGTAACAGACACTGTTCACCAAGTACAAGTCAGAAGGAAACTCGGCCGGAGGATCCACTCAACTCTCACGTAAGCCTAGAGGACCTCGGACCATCTAATCCGAGTTCGGAAGAACCGATCCCGCGGTGTATGTATTACTGGATATACGTACAATCGGGTAATGCGGAAATCCGGTTCTACCCGCGAGTGTTACCCTTGGTGAACATAACGTTCGGGTCGCCCACTGTGGTACCAAATCACATAGTTGCATCAGCGGTTTTTCACCCTTCTCATATTCTATCGCGCAGTTAGGATACCTTCAATCACATTCTCGGGGTACATTGATACTTTGAGGAGGAATGATTCCCAGAATTATATACGTAAAGGAACTGGGGCAATTTTCATCGATCCACTTTTCAACGGTAAAGGATCCGAATGTAATCGATTAGGATGTTCATAACTTATATTACTTTGTAAATAGATTTTGGAAAGAAATTGATTCTGATGGGTTTGTGAATTATTACAGAAATTGAATGCTTCAGATTAAAGTTCATCGTGCAAGAAAGTTTCATCGAGCAGAGGTGGGGCAGTTTGGTAGCCAGTGCAGTGATGTTACTTCGGAGCATTCGAAGTACGTGCGGTACATTTTTTATTTTTACATGAATCCGAGCAGGGAAATTGTGAATAAAAAATGATACCGCAGTATCGCAATGCTACATACGCAATTGAATATTCTTTCCGGTGAAATTACGTATAACTTTACCGCAAATTTATCTGCGGCAAGGGAGAGAAGGGCGAAATTATGTGAGTTTCATATCAGATGAGTTAGATTCATATAAATATATTCCCAATTGTTTCATAGCTCGCAATTGCGGGAGTGAATTGTCATAGAATTATTTCAATGATCTCACTATAAAATTATATCGCTTCATTTCAACAGACCAACGTATATCTTCCACTTTATGGTGTGCGATCAAGTGTATGTCTCCCACAGGTATAAAACGCTTACAAATGATCAGAGTACTACACCCACACGGTATATTGAAAAAAAAACGATACAATTTCTCGACTCTCGGAAGAGCCGACTATTTATTCTCCAGTGTTTCTGCGGATGAAGCTCGTGATGATATCGTATTCACTGCTGATTACACTAGCAGGTTTCAATTTACGGTTCAGTTAAAAATCTAGGTGGCATCCTGCGATGAAAAAGAAATACAGAATGTTCAGATATAATACTGATTAACGTGAATTACTTGTAGCTACCTTTTTCCTCTACCTACGCGAAGACTATGGACAGTTGGTAACTGGTACTGTTAACCACGAACGGTAGTTTCGTGTGCGGGAAACATTTAATTGCCACCTGTCAGGACCAGATATTTGCCTGGAGCTTTCAAAACCTCTGCATTTTGTGTTCAGTGTAATTGAGATAACGTTTTGTACTCATTTCAAGTATCCTTTTCGTATCATGACTATTTGATGCTTCGAGAGCTTTTTTCCCCATTTTTCGGCTCCGACTCTCTCGAGTATACCTCATCCTCAACACGTAGAATCCCCAATTCCCGGTGAAGAATTAGAGACGGGAATATAACAGACTGGCAAAAGTCAATTAAACCCACAGACTATTTCCCCCCAAGCTCTTCGACGTCCGGTCAGCTTAAAGCCTGCCAAGGTTCACTTACCAAGGACTAAGGGGTCTTATTTGACCCGTAATTCTCTACGTGAGTAAAAATTGCTCTTGCTCTTCGGAGAGGCCTTTTTTCGAGAGAATAGAAGGTACTTAAAGGACTGACAAAAAAAAGTACTTAATAAATCCTCACGACATTTTGAATGCTCAAAGACCTTCATCTCCAATATTAAATTTTTTATCGAAGAAGCAGTTTATGATGGTTCGATTGCAACTTGAGACGAGTTGATTGATTATTGCTTCGGTATCGTGGGGCAAAAACCTCATTCAAAAGTCGTACCTGAAATTTCTAAACACCGTGTACACGTGGCGTGACCCGAACGCGACTTTTTGCAAACTGGATGATGTTTTGCTGAGGCAGACCTTGGACTTCGCGTCTGCTACGCGTCTGTTTTCGTTCTTGATTACACTGTTTGCCACTCGAACCCTACCCCCGCCTATGCCTAAGCCTTCGAAAGCAAGAAAACCGTCAATGACGTCGGGGGCTAATTAATGGAAACGACTTAGCGTTTCGTAAATATCGATTCAATTAGCTGAGTCAATAATTGAATCGAGTGAAAATGGAACGATTATCTCGGCTTGATCACACATGGCAGAAATGATGCTGTAAATGTTAGGTTCGTGACGGGTGTCAAGTTCGGTAATTCTAACACAGTGTGTTGTAATGTTCGTAATTTAATTTTCAGCTCATGGTGTTTAAACATAGATTATGGGGAAGGATTCTGGGTGTTTAACGGATGGTGGAACTTCCCATTTGCTTGCTAATACAGTCATTCTCCGAATTTACAGGACGCAGTGAATTTAGATTAGTTTCAATAACCACTCCGTTGCTCGAAGGCCGTACCGTACCACGGAAACGTACGAATTTACTGCGACTAACTAGAAGATTATTTCAATATCGTTTCTGGAAATTATATAATTTATTATTGCTTCGTAGAATTGGTTCCGTTACGTCTGCTATAACGTGAAAATATAACAACCCTTGCGAAAGAGGCACTGTAAGCTCGGTTGATTCTATAAACTTTTGATGGAAATACGGTGGCGAAGGAGAAACCGGAACGTAAAAGCGGAAAGATTATTTTTCCGGAATTATATTATCCAATAACCGAGTTTTATTGTTGTAAACGTGAGCCCGGGCTTACCCTCCTTCACTCCAGTCTCTGATATATATACATAACCAACCTAAGAGACCCGAGCCTCTGATTTGATGTAATGCTTCCCTAATACATTCATGCAAATTCTAGTCTGAATTTTTGCTAGACACTTTGATGATTCTGTTTGTGATTTTATTTCAATTACTATTATACTAATTTATAATACATCTTACAAGAAATAAACTACTAAAATCACAGCGTTTAAACCTCTAAAGAGAAACTACTTTTTGTTTTATCAATCATTGTCGGTATTCCCTAAGCAGCGCAGGAAGTTGGAAGATCCATCTTCATGGTCTTCGAAACTGATTTCTTCCTAAGGTCCGGGTTACGACCGCTGCGAATCTGCTTAACGACGTTGGACGCAGCTTCACCGTTGGGAACGCAGTGCATCTGGACGCTCTTTTCCTTCTTCTGGACGGGTCGGCATCTAGAAGCACAGGCTGGTACTGGTCTCAGTGAGAAACACGTACGACCATTTTCCTCGACCACTTTGGTCTGATGAGTTTGACAGTTTCCTTGATCTCCTCCCTGCTTCTTGTTCTCCGGACGTCCTCCTTGCTGGTTGTTGCCTCTACGTCCTCCTTGCTGCTTGTGACCAGGTCTGGGACGACCTGCCTCCTGGTTGCTGATGACGTTGTTGCCGGGGGCGTTCATCCTAGCGGCGCAGTAAGCTTTCTCAGCCTTCTTCGCGTTCTGCTTGGCTGGACCTTCGCACTGTTCACCGGTGATGGCGTAAGTGGCAGCGAATTCCTCTTCCTTCTTGACGATGCAGTTTTCGGGGGTAGTGAAATCATCGGCTGGTTCACCGTTGAAGGTACCGCACAGACCACGGACTGCACCGCGATATTTCTGAGCAGCCTGTGGATTAAGAAATAATGTTGAGAATTCTACACCCTTCATGTTTTCGTCGGGGATGAATTATCAGTAAGAACGCTCATGCTTACCGAAACCTTGACGCGGGATCCATCGAAGACAGCGTCGATGCCGAACTCGTTCGATGAGAGCTTAACAGAACCGTCAGGAAGTTGGAAGATCTCGAATACAGCCTGTTCCTCGTCATCGTCCATCTCGGTGTGGCTTTCATCCATGGAGATCTTTACAGACTTTCCGTTGACCTGTACCTGGGGGTTGGATTGAGACGAGGCGAAGGTGATTTCATCGTCACCCAGAGTTATCTTGATCTCCTTCTCGTTCTGGCTGACGTCACGAGCGACCACGGAGACTCTCATATCTTCGGGAATGTCCAAGTCCTCGTTATCGCTGTCAGGGTCATCCTGAGCAACAGCGGCCATAACCACGTGCCAACAATTTCCAAGCTCGACTGAGTAAGTCCCGTTATCGAAGGTGTTTGCGGATTTGTTGTCCAGAACACAGGTAGCTGCAAGAGAGCAAAAGATTAGTATGTGACTGATAATATTCTTCAGGCATCTTCTGAACCAGGTTTAATTCCTATACTCACGATTGTGTTGTCCGTCCGTAGCGTGATTTCCCAAGCGTTCAGCTGCGGATTGTACAGTGTCGACTGCGATCAGAGGACGAACCCATTCCGCGATCTCGAGATCCTCGAATTCCGCGTCCATTTCAGGAGCATTGATGGATACATTGGCTCTCTCCAAGTCTTCGGACAGTTCAATGTCGATGTCGATGCGATTCTCTTCCTGGGCTTGAGGATCGACGGTGTTCTCGTTCACGTTCGGGTATGCCATGAAGTGGGCAATTCTGTATGCGGCGGCTGTCATGTTCTTGGCGGAAGCTGGTACGTTCTCGTACTTGATGGTGAAGTGAGCTTCGTCCATTTGGTTAGCACGAGCGGTCATGTTGCGGCATGCTGGCAGAGCTGAGTCGCCTTCTCCCATCTGTTTAGCACATTGTTGAGCCATTGGATGCTCACGCAGGTGCTGTCTGAGGCCAGCGCTCTGTTCCAATTTACCTTGGACCTTGACGAGGGCGCCAGATTGGCACTGTTCACCGAAACGAACAGCGACGTCGACCTTGCTGGAGGACTCGGCCTTCATGGCCTGGGCGAAGTTCAGCTCCGCACCATTTGGCGTCTCGCTTTCGGCGCGAAGACAGACTTCGTAGTTTTTACCTTCAGCGGATTTTTTTTGGTAGTAGGCAACGACACGGGACGTGTCGTCAGTGTTGCTGGAGGCCATCGCAGCGGTAGCGACGTATTGAGCGTTAGTCTGTCCTTGAAATTCTACACCAAAATCGATGGAGGTGACATCAGCATCGTCGATACCTGCGGCTGCCTGGTCCTGAAGTTCATCTTGTCGTTGTTGGCTGTCTGGCTTTTGGCTGGACGGCTGAGGCGTGTCCGAAGAAGCTCCGCTGTTCTTGTTTTCCTTGGACCTCTGGCTATCCCAGGAAGCCGTGATAACGACAGTCTTGGCGCTGCTGCGGCCAGAGTCGAAACTCAGATCGAAACTCTTTCCTTTGATATCCTTTTGAGCCAATGGGAAGGCAAGGACGGAGATAGCGTCGTGCAAATCGACCTGCTCGGCAGCGGACGACCACATAGTTTTCTGAGGCTCTTCGTCGGAAGATGACTTCATGCGGAAAGCCATACCAGTACTCTTCTCACCGATGTTGTACTCGCGCTTGGTTGGTTCCCTGGAGCGAATGGGCTGGGTGTTACGGTTGAGAGCGAGAGGGCTCTGCTCACGGATGTCAGACCTGGTGGTGAAGGGCTTGGTGCTCCAGTGCATCAGGTTGTAGTCTTGGTCCTCTTGAATGGGTTGCAATTTTACGCGGACACGCTGGTTCTCACCATCAATGTCAGCGGAAACACGAATCGGAAGGTTGACTTGCAAGTTCTTATTAACACCAGCCACGTACCACTGGAAATCGAACGGCGTGATGAATCCAATCTTTGCCATTTTCTTGGTAGAGTAGACAACGTGGACGTCAGTCGTAACGTTGACAGTAGATGGGACCTCCCACTCGTCGGAAGAACCACTAGCCAAATCGGGGTTGCTGCGAGCCTTCGCCTCACCACCAATTTTGAAGAGGGTTGGCCTCTTCAGACTGTAAAGGAATGGGAATCCCATCTCGGTAGGGAAGCTCAGGTACATTGCATTGTCCGTGAACTTGGTTGCGTTGAAACTCTGGCCCTGCTTCAGAGCCTGGGCTGCCTTTTTGATGGCTACAATGAAATAACAAAGAGAATAAGACCTCTATCTCGCATATTCCGATTGCACTATCACAACATGACGAAGGATTACTCACCCTGGGGAATCTGATCGAGGGTGTGATTGTCAAAAGCCATGAAACGACTGGCGGTCTCAGTGTCTAGGGAGATTTGTCCTTCCAGCTGGCTTGCGTCTTCAGACTGGATGTTGAGGATCTTGGCAATCCTTTCCGGGGTCCATTTACTGCTTCCACCATTTCCCTTTTGCTTCTGGTTCTTATTATTGTCGTCGGATTTCATTTGTCCAGCGAGGAAATTGGTCAGGTCATCGATGCTCGAGACCATAGCTTCCACTTCCAAAGGAACGGATTTATAACCACCATGGTTGGTCCTCAAACGAGCCTGAATGCCCTGAGGCAGGATGCTGTCCTCGCTTCCGATCGTCAAGGCACCGAGTTTGTAGGCAAGGTTCATTTCTTCGATGGCGTAATCTTTCAAGTAGCTCTTACTGTACTGGAGTCCGTGAGTCTCAGGACTGAGCATGTCTCTAGCGGCACGAGCGTTTTCAGCGAGTTCAGCTTGCTTGTTGTTTCCAAGTTCAGCAGCGCTCTCGATGGCGGATTTAACAGCGGAGTTCACCTGCTTGTTCAGATCCCAGTTGGTGAATTGGGCCATCCTCTGGAGCATACTCGCGGGCGGGTTAGTCCTCATCAGCTGGAAGACAGCGGCACAACGAACTTCGCATGCCTCGCCGGTGTTTTGGTAGATCTTGAACAGCACAGAGCGAGCAAGTTTGGGGTGCATTTCGGTCAGTTTGTCCATGGCGGCGACCATAGCCAAACGTTGGAAGTCTGAGACGTCTTCGGTGCCTTCAAGATAGGGCTCCAGCACCTCGAGCATCTGAGGATGTCCCAAGTTACCCAGAGCGCGGATGTTCACCAGGATCTTAGGGCTATCAGCATCACGGATGGCTGCCTTCAGCTTGCGAGCCAAGTAAGGGAGAGCTTGGCGGGTCGCGACGGTCTGGTCCTTTGACGAAGGTCTGGCGATACCATCAACCTGCCAGCGATTGTGGGCAGTGTCGTTGTTTTGCTGAACCATACGAGCCAGCTCAGTGAAGGCAAGGATGGCAGTGGAGTTCAGGTACGGCTGCTCGGTAACTTGCGACGAAGTGGCGATAGTCTATGAAAAAAATCACCTGATCAGGCTCTGTTCAGGTATTTAATTGTTCAGTTTACTTACGAAAAGGGCATGCATGTACTGTGGAGTTGGCTTGCGACTAGCTTGTGGTAGGGAAGCGAGAATCTCAGCGGCTTCAGCACCCTGAATTTTCTTTTGATTGATCAAATCCTTGATGGCAAGGAGAGCTGGACCAGTTCCGGCGGCAGCAATAGCATCGCGGAACGCAGCCCAAGCGGATCTACGTGCACTGTCACTTTCGCTGTTGGGATTGGTCTTGTCAGCAGGCTGGTACAGACTCTGTTCAACTCGTTCGATTTGATGAGAGCTCATCATACGCGTCAGCTCAACAATGATGTCAAACTTTTCGAGGGTTTGTGCCTGTGGAATTTGGCTGGGACGTTGAATCTCCTTTCCAATCTCCTTCGCGATTTCTTCAACATGTTTCGCAACTTTTGCTGGTGATATGTCTTCCTCGGAATCCTTGCCTTGGCGGTTCAGCATGGACCATATTTCACCCCTAGGAGCCTGACTCAGATCTTCGTCACCTTTGTTCTGACCTTTGTTCTGACCTTTGTTCTGGCCAGGACTGCGTGGGTTGCGTCTTTTGTTCTGCTGTCCTGCCTCTTCTGAGCTTGAACTGCTCGAGCTCGAACTTGAGCTAGAATCGGAGTCGGAGTCGGAGCTGCTAGAGCTGGAGCTGGAGTCTGAGCTGCTGGAGCTAGAGCTGGAGTCTGAGCTGCTGGAGCTAGAGCTGGAGTCTGAGCTGCTGGAGCTTGAATCAGAGCTGGAGTCTGAGCTGCTGGAGCTTGAATCAGAACTGGAGTCAGAGCTGCTCGAGCTGGAGCTTGAGCTGTCGTCTTCATCGTCTTCGTTCGATTCGGCTTGATAACGGTAGACGAGGTTTCCGGTGGATTTTGGGTTCGATGGGGAGGAGATGCTGTTTGAGGCCGACGTAACTTCGGCGAGAGTCAGGTTGAGTCTGCTGACGACCATGCCGTTCTGTTCCTCGTGAAGTTCCGGGCTGAGGATGACCTTGTTCGTTGTGACAGAAGATTGGATCGTGTGGCGAGCAAGACTTCCGGAAAGAATGATACGACTGGTCGAGGATCTCTGTAAAGTTTTGGTAAAACACATTCATTGACAATTCTACTGCAGTCATTGTTTTTTTCTTCCTGAAGAATATTCAATGATTAATTGAACTTACGGCGAGGAAACGTCCGTTGTTGCTAGAACCGGCTTCCCAGTCGTTCATACCATCGAAACCACGTTGGCTAACCGGGTTCTGATGACAGCGGCTGAAGTTCTTCGACTTGACAACGTCGATCATTTGTCCGTCACCACGGAGCTGAGGCAGAGGAGCGAGTTCCGGTTTGTTCTGAATGACGTGGTCGGGCAGAGGTGCAATGTCGTAATGAACTTCGCACTTTCCAGTCACCGAGTCTTCCATAGTTTTGAAAACTCCGTAGGCCTGGTTGTCTTCGGGTTCCTGGTTGTATTTCGACTTCATGAGATTCTCGCCTTGAACATCGACCTGGAGCTGGCTGGCGATACTCTTCAGCATGTTCACCTCCCAGTTGGGAAGGTTTTGGTCAACGATGAGGTCGTCGACTGCTCCATTTTTCATTTTCATCTCGAAAGGCTTCTCACTCAGAGGTAAGTTCTTGTAGCTCAGTTTGTTCTCTGGGATTTCAGAGTCCCAACCATCCGACAACTGGGTGTGGATCTGGGCGTACTGAGCCTTAGAGACCTGAGCCCTCAGAGTATCACCGGATTTAGGTTGCACCGTCAGCTGGGCCTTCATCAGCATGCCGGTGTACTGGTCGGCAACCTGGTGAAGGGCTGCCAAGGTACGACCACGCACTTGGTATCTGTACTCGCTTCCGCTCTTCCAGGCATTTCCTTGTCCTTGTTCCTGTCCTTGTCGTTGATGGTGATCGGCTAATACCGTACCTCCGACTGCAAGTACAAAATACACTATGAGCTGCCTGAAGCTGTTTTCGTGCATTCTTAGAAGTCTACTTTCAGTGTAAAGTTTGAGAGAAAAAAATTCTCATCCCTCGAACAGAAAAATGTCGTTGAACTGAATACGTATCTCGTTTATTACTTGTAGCAAAAGCAATGCACGAAGTTCATTAAAATGATGATTACAGTAAGGTCTTAGTAAAAATTGTTACCAATATTTTTTAATAATGTTAATACTCACGGAGGGCGAACAAAAGCAGCTTCGAAGTCCACATCATGGTGGCTGGGAGCACGATGACGGTGGAGTGAAGACTGAGATCTGAGAATCATCTTTTATACTTACGTTTTCTGTGCATTCAGCTTTCGCCTCTGACCTGTTGACCCGGCCATGATTCTCTGTACCTAGTACATTCGCAAAACTATATGATAAGAATTGATCATTGAGCGCAACTTTGTTCACACGAGCTTACAATTTTTGCACTGGCTTATTTCTCATCAGCGTCAGCACGTGTCACAACATCCGTTCTTTTGAATAATAAAATAATCAACATTACACGCGTGGCTAATGGTTCATCACGTAATCCACAATTTCATCGATCGTATCGCAGTGATTTCGAAAGTTCGAGATATTTGTGAGGATATAATGGGGAAAACTTGATCAGCTAACATAAAGGCGAATCGATGCAGGTCGGTCGACTCATTCATTACATTATATTTAATTCCAGAAACATTCTTTTGCCTGGAATAATCGAAAAATGCTCATGCTTTCATGGCCTTAAATTTACATCCCTAGAATTCTACTTTCGTCCCTCAACAGAAATCCCGTAACATATGAAAAAAGTATAAATTTATGGTATTTGCAGATCATTATCCAATCCTGAATACGTGGTTTCAACACTCATAATCGATGCTGTAAAAATCGGTTCAGGCCACGAGCTTCGCGTATCTTCCAAACTGCTGACCAAGCTTCTATACGGAGTCAATGATAGCTGTAGTTCGGTTGAAAAATCCAGGACATGATTCCACATGATGTAATGCTACTAGATGATTGCAATAGCTAATCACCCGTATCACATTCTCGTAGTCGAATAATATTAATCGAATATAATACCATCCAGAAAGTAATGAAAATGGGAACATATTCATCAGAAATCCAAATTTGTATTCAAAGAGCACCGAAAATGAAGATATTTTTTCAGTTGTTTGAAATTTCGATCATCAGAGAGGCTGGAGGTGGAATTTAGCTCTCATCAATAAATTCAAGTAAATTATGTTACCAAGTGTATGATTTCAATAATTTACCAATATTACTGATCACACTTTGCTCATCCGATAAGAGTCATTGACGTGAGAGCAAAGTTTCATGTCTCAGGATCACAGTTTCTGATCAATTTTGCCGCCTTGCCCTATCGGTGAAAATATCTTCGAAAAAATTAAAATGGTAGAAACCGTAGTTTTCTGTAGAAAAACCATGTAAAATCGTAGTTCTTCGTAAACCTTTGTGTGGAAATATACCAATTTCTACGAAAAATTTCAGGTTTCTACAAAGAACTACAAATTTCTACAATATTTCTACGATTCCGTACGAAGCAGTGGGAAAATTTGGATTTCACAAAGATTTGTAAATGAATCGCAGTAATTTTCGTATAAAAGTCAGAATTTCTGCAATTCCCTGCGATTTTTTTACGTCATATTTCGCATCGCAAAAAAATATAAAAATCCGAATTCTTCAAAAATGACTCCCTTGAAAATACTAGGAAACGACTTTTTAGGTGCTAAAACGTGCTCCCCATATGGTTTGAGAACTTTTACTCGATCCGTCGTTCTTTGCGACAGCAATTTGAAAGGCACTTCGTTTTCAGTGATCGCATCGTGCCTAAAAACTACGAAAAAACTCTAAATGTGTTTCAATTTCGCTGAAAAATAAAACGAGAAGAATTGTGGAGATTTCGCAAAAGTCCGTAGAAATTCGTTTCTTCTTCGAAAGTCAAAATCATGGCACTACACGTGTAGATCCCTCAACTAATGGGCCTTTGTTTGGTTCAATACTCTATGTGGCTCTATCGTCAAAAATAGATCAGTATATTATGCAAAAAATTGGGGCAAAAATATACCTTCAATTTCATTCGTGGCGATATTACACTCATGAAGCTCTCAAAACGTGATCGATTACAAGACGAGTAAAGTAAAGCACAACGAGAAATTCGAGCAAGACCCACGGTTCGAAAGTCCGATATTTTCCTTAGCAGTACAATCAGATTTTATCAGAAATTAGATTCAAACCAGTTTGAAACTACGTGGTTCTACCGAAGGGCTTTTGATTCGATACTTTTGCCAGAATGAAGAGATTACTGAAAAAAAACATCATCGATTCTGCGAAAGTTTTGTTCCAAAGTTTTTCGGGATTATGTTGAATGCAATGCGTCAGCTGAATCAGAAACAGAAATTTGAAATGGATTGGAACATTTGATTAAACTTCATCTCGATATAAAAAATATCCTATTCACAAAAATATGATAAACTCTGATCTAGAAATCAGAAAATTGTGAGCAAGTTTCTTAGAATTAATTTTTTTGGTGCAAATTGAGGTTCCAAATCTCGTTCCATCATCTCGAAAAATGTTTGAGTTCAAATGCGGAGATACATCTGGAATAGAGCTGTGCTTGAAAACTAATTAGGCAACCTTGTGATACGCTCGGTCGACTTGATATAGTTCTAAACTCGAAGTATCTTAATAGAATTGGACTCTGAAGGAAACCATTTTTCATAAAGTTTTATCGATATCCGTTTATGGTAAATCTGCTGACGCAGGGTCAGGGACAACGGATCGGCGCGACGCAAACTCCCCGGCAAAACGGTTCGCTGTTATACTAATCGTGTGGTGAAAGGCTGATAAGGAATTGACCAAGGCTTCATAAATTTATCCCCCTATGATTTACGTTGATAACATTAAACCTGGCCTCATGGAGGAGGGCAGTAGGTGGAGGTAAAAAAATCATAATCACATTAGAGTCGACTCAAACATTTATTCAATTTTACCACTTAAAACTATTCAGATTATTCAAAGTAAGAACTATGTTGTATACTTACTGATATTTTCTCGGTAAAAAACAAAAATAACGTAGATTCATAACTTAAATCAAAATCATACATGAAACATATTAAATTATTAGATCATCTTATCTACTTAAAATAAATATTTTTCCTCCATTACGCAGCCTTGATTAGGACACCAGTAGATTGTAGTTCATTTTCCATTGGAGACACTCCAGACTTCAATGTATGAGACATCGGTTGAGGTGCCTGAAGAAAAGCAACAAAAAAAAGACATTATTAAGAAAACTATCAATGATTCAATTCTCACAATATTCTAGTCTTTCAAGAATCGTGATGATCGTTTTTACCTCTTCAAGGTCGATTTCGACTTCTTTTAAAAGTTCGTCGAGGACGTCGACAAAGTGGTTAGCATTTTCGATGCTGAATACCATGGGAGGTTTCAGTTTGATGATATTGTTGTCTGGACCATCGCTGCTGACGATGATCTTCTCCTCTTTCATCCTTGAAACGATGTGTTCAGCTTCAGCCGTCGCCGGAAGTCTCCTCACGCGATCTCTGACCAGTTCAATACCAACGAACAATCCAGCTCCCCTGACGTCACCGATAATCGGATGCCGCTGTGCCAACTTCTCACATTCCGTGATCAGGTGGTTGCCGACTACAAGGGCCTGTTTTTGGAGACCCTCGCGCTCCAGAACGTCCATTACAGCGTTTGCTATCGCACAGGATACCGGATTTCCACCGTACTGAAAGTAACATGGAATTGTCATGAATTGTCACCATGGAATGCTACCGACTTATTTAGTAGCTGGCGATAATTGGATCCTCTCTTTGTTTGGTAAGCAAGAAAAATTTCAACCTCCGAAGAGCTGTACCGTCGCTAATGATCTACTCAGGAGGTTGAGGGTCCTTCACAACCCGCAAAATTAGTGAAGAACCAATATAAAACGTGATTAATTTGTCTCTCCTTAAAGCCACCCTGAAAACGATGAAAATAAGCAAAAATGTCGTTTGTATGCATTTTCTGGGTTGTAAATCCACCCCTCCGGTCTGGAATGCCATGGTTGAATCCACACGTAAAATGATGTACTGGTGAGCAGTGAAAAGTATTCCTCTGTACAGTATCTTCCGTCTCGGTCGTTCTAGTTATGGCCTGCGTTCGCGAGCAGGATGATAAAATGAAATATATAAAAAGCGCAGCAGATGCATCTACGACTTTTACATCGTACAGGGCTGATACGAAGCCAACTACCATCTAACTCGAAGATCGCGTTGTAGCCAGGCTCGTGTCGTAATCTGAAATCGTTAAAACGACGATACGAGGGTATAAAGGCAGGGTTGCATCAACAACAAGCCACTTGATAGGGAGGAAGGACATGAAAACCTGCAAAGAGTTTGGGGTTGACGTGAAATGAAAAAACTCTACCGCGTTCAATCGGATTAACGATGCACAAAACGAAAAATGAAGCAGTTTTGTTTTTCGATATGTATCTCTGAAAACTTCTACCGCGCGTGAATCGGTGTGACGTAATTTCAAAAGTTGATTGGAATAAATCCTCGACTGGCTAACGACTGCGGCATCCCCTACGGTACGACCATTAGGTAAATTGACCTCTTGAAATCGGTATCGGTAACACGGAATATGTGCACAGTCGTGTCGGAAATGGACGTTTAGAATTTCTACCAGTAATACAGAACGATAACAAACGAGCATAGGGTGAAAAATTGCTGGAAGGTAGAACAATTTGCGAAATACTACAGTACAGCGAGTGCGGGAGCTCTCCGGCTCTCCTGCAGGACTTCATTCGCATGCAGATGGGAAAACTATAGCGCGTTTACTGCGGCAAGGGAAGGACACGAGTGTTCGAACTTCCAATAAATATTGGGCGGCTCGATGTCGGTTAAACAGCGATAAATGCAGTGATCGGATAGTCGGCTCGTAAATAAAGCTTCCAGGCATACATAATGCATATGAATTGACCAATACATATTCCCGTTACTCCCGCTTCGATAATAGACTGGACAAGGTTCTTGTCAGTCCAAATGGCATTGAGTGAAAAGAACGAATTAGCACTCTGAGTCCTCTTGGATAAGGTTCTGACCCGGTTTTTGAGCCCCTTGATCGTTTTTTTACTCAAACAATTATCAACAAAAAAAAAGTGTAATCATAATTGATCGTAAAAATGAATCCAAAATTGATCCAAAGTCTGAAGTGTGAAAGCATTATTGATGAAGAAGAGATCAATTACTAGGTCCTTTCAGTCTTCTGTTGATTTCGACGTTTTTGTGATTTCTGACTTGTGGTTTTTCGAGCCACTTGAACTGAATAATTTTAGATGAATATTCGTTGCGTTTATGGGAATTATCTAAGTCCTCATCTCGCAATTATTGGAATAAACCACTCGTTAGAGAATCAGAGACCACGTCTCTATTAATAATTGATTCATAGATTGAAAACGTGATCTTACCTCTCCCAAAAGTATCAATTTATGCAATGAATGCCCTTCACTACCAATTTCATGTGATTTTCCCTGATTTTACCTCAATGAATCATTTTTTTGTTGCCATTTTTAGCTTCGAAATGAGAGTTTTATGATGTTTTCGTTTTTCTGTATCAAGTTACCAAGTTTGAAGAATACCAGTGATAGACTACTGCACATGACCCTTTCGTTGCCAGAGCCTTCCAATTGTGGCACCGGATTCAACTCACCGTGTTAAAGTATTGTATTCCAGTACTTCCGAAGCTCTTAGCAATTTCTGGAGTCGTGACAACGGCAGCTACCGGATGTCCGTTACCCATCGGTTTACCGATCGTTACAATATCGGGAATTACGTCATTTCCGTAAAGCTGGAAAGCCCACATGTGGCTTCCGACTCTGCCAAAACCGACTTGTACTTCATCCGCTATGCAAACTCCTCCAGCTTCTCGAACGTGTCTGGATTCGGAGAATAGAAACGTTTCATTTCTGTTAACGATCTCAAACTTCCACACATGGAATCAATGATTTCAGTCTTGACTGTTTCAACATTTTTTCAACCGAAAATCAATCCAAATTTAGCTTTAGAAAATATCTAACTCACTTGTAGACGTTCCTGAAGTAATTTTTAGGTGGAAGAATTTGTCCACCGACGGAAATAAGACTCTCTGCGATGAAGGCTTGGACTCCTTTACCCTTCGACTTGATGTTTGCGCAAATTCTCTTCACATCTTCGGCGTACTTCACCCCCATGTCTTCTCCGGGATAATCAATATCGCGATACTTCCCTCTGTAGACATCTGGACACGCAGTCTGAGGAAATGAATGAAAAATTTTACAATTTGTGGAAGAACAAACTAGTAATCGAGAAAAGATTGTTTCTTTCCAATCTGCACTGACCACGTGGACCCAATCCTTTTGTCCAGTCCCATTTGCTTGATTGAATTTGTACGGCGAGATGTCGATCATTGTTGTGAGATGTCCGTGATAAGCGCTACACAGATAAAGTTTCTTTTCAGTCATATTTTTATTTCCATGATTTGTAAGTTTGGCTGAGGGTTTTTACTCGCAAGCTCGAAGTGTCCCACTGCTATGAGAACTATTACATTATATATCATATACTAAAAGCCTGAAATATTCGTCGATCTAACTGCACGGATAAGGGAAAAAAAATTATTTTCACAAACGTAAGATAATGTTATCTTGAATTTACAAATCCGCTGAAATATTGTCAATTGGTTTCTTGTGAGATGTCAACGAATCGCATCGTCACGTTGGCTGCAGGGTGCGAAAAACAAATGAGAAAGAAATTGATTCCTGATTCGGTTTATCGATCATTTATTGTGCTCAAGGTCACGATAAGAAGATTAATGATGTATTTGAGAACCCAGCCAACGCAACTATGAAGAATGAATGTGAAACGATCGACTTCAGGTTCCGTCAAGACCCATCCGAAGGACCTCTTGGCGTTTCTAAAAGCAGTTTTCATGCTGAAATAATTTTTGTGCATAGCATACGTGAACATACATCTCCATTTGTCACCTAAAATGACAACAAAGTTATGTAGGTAGTATGTTGGTCAGCGTTTCCGCAATTTAGGCGGAATGGAATTCAATCTTCTCGGCTGAGATTCCTATAGCTTCTGGCGATTCTTCTGCTTAATAGACTTCTAGAGATTGCTGTAAACAAGCAAAAGATAAACCCACCGGATTAGTTTCGTACTTTCAATAATAATTATAATATTAAATCTGAAAATTTCACACAAAATTTATCTAGTTAGTTTTTCTTTCTTTCTCCTATACTCGGCGGTTTCCATTCCCTCGGATTCAACAGACTCGAAAAAATAGACTCGTAATAAAATCCGAGAGTATAGAAACACCGAAATATCACTCATACAATTTAGTATCGCGTTTCGAGCGTGTCGTCGAGCCACCGATGCTTCCAAAGCCTCATCGCAGGACGAGAATCCTGTAAGACGTGACGAATATAGGTTCAGGGATGAGGAAAAGTTGTACGATTCCGACTAAATGTTCGTCGACGACTTACTGATCGACTGTGATAACTTCTGTGTTGTTGGTATGGGCCTGTGCCAAACGAAGGGCGAGGTCGTTCGCCTCGCTTCCGGAATTGACGAGGTAACAAACGGACAGTTGATCCGGAAGTAAGGACGTCAGTCGACGGGCGCAGACCACCAAGTTATCGTGCAAAAATCGATTGTTCGTGTAAAGCAGGGCCATTTGTTCCTGTCCAGCTCGAACCACGTCCGGGTGACAATGACCAACTGCATGATAAGAAACATTCGGGTAAATCCTTGAAAATTCCACTTCGATTCTTCGAAGTGGACACCGATAGTGAAAGTGCTATCAGGCAAATATATAGTCTCATTTTCATCGGATATGATCTTCTGAAGCAGTCTAGACTGCGATATGAAAGTGATACGCATGGTTTCGTATTAGGCTGACGTTTCAGATTATTTTCACAGCAAAAGTCGAACTCGATCTTGCGATTACAATCACTGCGATAACAATATTGTCCTGAATCTTTTCTACATTCTCGAACGATCGCAGAATCTGAGGTGTCATAGGCTTGGTTTTTTTTTTAAAACAGTATTGAATGATTTTTCATTGATTCCAATTGAGTTGTCATATTTTTTCTTCCACAAAACACGATTGGCAATGCAAATTGACAAATTTTTTACTATTTCCTTTTCTATTATACTACAAAAAGGGTAAAAGTATAAAAAAGAACGAACCAAATGAAATTTTTTGAGGGGCAGCGGGGATTTCAAAGTGTCTCTCCGGTTATCACTATTATTATTATCATTGAATTGCTTCCGGTACGTTTTTTGAATGATAGGATTCATCCGATATAGTATTCCTAGGCTTTTACACAGAGTTAAAACTCAAACTACACGCGTATATATATCTGTATATATATATAATAATCTGATTGAAGTAGTAAGCTCCAATAATGATCATTTGAAACAGACTCCTCAATCGATTGTGATTGGTGATAATTACCGTGAGCCACGTTGTTGATACAGTCCAAGTACTGTTCACCCCTTTCGTCGTACATGTATTGTCCCTTGGCCCTGACGATTTTTAGGGGACTCGATCGGTAAAACAGCTTACACGATTCCCTAGAATAAGAGATATTCCGTATCGAAGAAAGACAATTATTGTTAATTATGTGGAAGTTGAAATTACACAGTGACCTTCGGGAATAGATTATCAGTTCTATACATAAAGTGTGAATTACATATACATATCTCACGCGTAGTTATATCGAAAATACGATTATGACTCGCTGATGCGATTATTCACACATGCGTTCTAGTATATCTACACACTTGATAATCCACGTGTAAGTTTTTATTTGTTTGTTTCGTTTTAATTATGTTACCACACGTATTCAACTATAATATGTATGCATAAGGTACACTAATGCGATCACGTAACACGGGTTGGCAGGATGATAAGCAGACATTAGCCAACTTTTAATAATAGCGCGGTTCGAGAGATATATACGTCGATGCGTAGTTTTGCAACAATAGGCGAAATTACAACGACTATAGATCATATTCGCACGAGTTTTTTATTTTATTTTTTGTCTAATACAAGTCGAATTGAGGATTCATTATCTTTTTCACTTTTGATAAGAACATCTGGCAAGTGCAGTGAAGTATATTTATGACTGAATTATGATTGTAATCGTAAAAAGAAAGCGAAAAAAAGAGTTTATCAGCTCGCGAAGGTCAAGGTGAACTGTTCTGCATCGCTATGACGTTAGCAAATTCCTAACTTACCCAATGTGACGATCACGTAGTTTGATAGTATCAGACTTTGGCATCTGTTCCAACGGTCCCATCATCGTTGATGTCATTTTTTTCCCCGACTTCTGTGAAACAATAAAAACCTATATTTTCAATTGTATAAACATGACGTTCTTAGATGCCAAACTGTTATCCTCAGCAGAAATAGGAACAAGTGCGAAAAATATGCGACCTTGATAAATCCGATAAACTTTAAACGCGGTTATTGCAAATCTGTCGATGATCAAAGTACGACTGGTAGGACGATCTTTTATTCCAATTGTATCAATTGACCGAATCAATTTAGACGCACGTTCTTCAAAATACAAGTTAAGACTTAAGTTTTGATAACGATCGATGGAAAGATTTGAGACGATCAATTAGTGATCTGTGTGACGAAAATAAAAAAAGGTATAATAAGATGCAATCGTACCTGGCGCGAAGTTCGAACTGAAGTTCTCAAGATCCTCAGCTTCCGAAAGCAATGCTGTCAGTTAAGTGTCGCGACCTACTCCGGTGACGTCATATATAGCTTCACTCAGCATGCTATAAAAGAAGCGGGAGGTGCGCGCGCAATTAAAAACATCTATCCCCTCGTCGAAAGGAAAAGTGATAAAAAAAACCTTTGATAAATGTACGAGTGAAATAAGATGATCGTATTGAGTATTATCTCAAAACAGGTTCAAAATTAGCCATTTTATATCTCTATCGTCGAAGGAAGCCTACGGCGAAGAAAAATTCAATTTTCGATCACAGTCGTAATTTGAATCGTGATGCGATCGATATCACTTCGTTTGATAACTTTTATCAAAGTTTATTTATTTACGTACATTTGCTGAGTTAGTTTCGAGTTTCGCAAATGAGGTCAGTTATATAGTTATAGTTTCTTTGGGGTTCTTTTTCACACTTTCGATAATAATCAGTTTGTTGCAATATATGTGATCAACGTTACATTCGCACGAGAAAAAGATGAATATGACTACATTTACAACGTCGATAAGACGTCTGCTCTCGGGTTTGGTGAACTCTGGATGGCGTCTATATTGACGATAAATTTGCAATTGTAATAAATATTCTTGTTACCAAAGAATGTGATACAAGTGGTGGCACCTAATAAAGCATCACGTTTCGTATCTGAAAAATTGATCGATTGCCACGCTCCGTCCACGCGGTTCTTCTTATCGCACTCCGCGGAGGCTCGCGTACACGTGATCAATGTCGTCAACACGCTTCTGCGACGAGCCCCCCACCTCTATAGCTGCACATATTCACGTGGAATGACATTAACGTGACTTTGTTGAGCTTGAGCACCTGGAAATATCCGGGCCTAAGATGATACTGCAAGATTCTTATCTCGTACCACCATCTCCGCACATTATCATTATAATTTCGCATATCAGTTGAAAATATGTTCAGGACAAGATTTAAGAACTCGAGCTATTGTGATTTGACAATACATTCCGGATGTGATGAATTCAATCCGAGGCGAGGCATAATCCTAGTCATGTACCCACTATATGCGCGATCACGTTGGATTGCATCTGCATAAACGTACCGCTTCTGTCAACGCTGTGTACTCAATATCGTAGACGAGATTCTGTGGTACTCCATTGTGTTATATAGCGCGATTTGCTGTTGTACCGCACTACACAATAGTCCATACCGCAACCGATTCTCTGGATCGAATATATCTCGCCACTCGCCAGCCATGCCTGTGATACCACAGAATTTTTTCTGTATTTGCGATCGGGCCAATTTTTGCTTCCTTTGTTCATTTTCCTTGTATGTACAATTATACCGCAGTCGTTCGATTTAGGAACGTTTCTGCACAATATTTGCTGATCAAATTTTTTCAACGCTTTCGTCTGCTCATGGTCGGCGACTCGTGTGTGGTAGGGGTGAAGACGAACACACGTGAAATTTTCCGTGTGTGGTTTTTCCATAGCTTGTTAATGATTTTATAACTCGAAATTCTATCAGGAGAGCAACTTTTGCCATGACTGAATCAAAAAACCAATCTTTTTACCCTACCCCCGCTGATTTTCACGTGCGCCACACACGGAAAATTTATAACATGCGTCTGCTACGACGTAGGAATTGGTACGTGCGAATGAAAATTCGGTAGCGACTAAAAATCCATAATTATTGAGACCTGCTAGTTTGAACGATAAAAATTATCCCCTCAATACATCAGTTGATAATCGCAATGTGGCTGGTCTATAGCTTATCGTTCGCCAATTTTGCTGATTACGTACTAATGAGTCGACCAAAGTCGTAAAATTATTTATATCCTCAGAAGTATGAAAATTGTGAAATCGTATACTTTTACGACGGAGTTCTACGACCGCCAAAAAGGAGCTCAAGTCTCCAGCAGCTGATCCAACAATCTTCAGCTGGACACTGTTATAAATAAAGTGTTAAAACAGATCCAGTATAAATTTTATGTTCATTTCAATATTTTTTGTTGTATTATTGAATGAAAAAGAATGTCAAAACTACACATTGAATGTTAAAATGATATAAATTTGTGTTATATCGACATAGAGAGAACACAAATATACAGTGGACCTACTGGGACACTTTATATATGTTAATTTTCCTAAATTTTTCTAACAGTGTATATGTAATCGTGGCTTAATTGTTTACAATTCGGGAAGTGCGAAATATGACAAATACCAGCTTTCCTATCTCAACAGAGGCTGTTTAAAATTGAATAACAATTTGTTTTTACTTGAGCAAACATTAGCTATTGTTCTTCGTGCATGATACGGAATATCGTACGACGGAGATCGTGTACGAGGACGGGACGTTTAAATGCTGCACCGAGTAATGCAAGCCTGGAGCACGTGCTCGACACACAGCACGAGACACTGACGTGATTGCCTTTATCGCTATTGGCCAACACACAAACGTAAAGGGCGTTTTCTGTATCGTGTTCGAGCCGGATAACGACTCGTCGATGTTTGTAGCTGCATGCGACGAACTCGATTCGGTTAGTCTGTATACCGGTGCACGCTCTAACTTGATCAGCGAACTGCACTTCATCATTTGATCCAGCGACTGATTTTAATCAGTATTAATACTCGCAAAGCCATGTCGAAGACAATGCCAATGGGATGACTCCTACATCTCCGGCTGCCAGACTATGCAATATCTCTCACGATGGTCGTTGCCTAGTCCATTAACTATCTTCGTTAACGAGCAACTATAAACCGAATGAGCCCAGAGCCTCAGATGTGCTCATAATGCTTCCCTCATTATGTGGATTACATATCGGTATCATCAATCTTTATCTCGACAAGCTCTCGCGGTTGATTATGTTGGCATGATGTCTGTGTCAGGATTTAGGCAGTATCTCCATTGTTCACAAAAATAAGGAATGATCAAATGAATCTGTTATCGTCCTGATTCGGACGGTATCGCACCAATCCTATTCAAAGACATTCACACAGCTGTGACATACTTATGTAAACATCTGATAATAAAAATAGACCCAATACCGTTCTTTGTCGTTTCATACTCCAGATATGACACTAATGCTGAAGCACGTTTCCGTCACGGTGTGATCAGAACCATGTGGTGTCGTCCGAATAGGCTTGCTATGATGTTTGGCATCATGACGTGACGTGGGGTCAATGCGTGAACATAGAGCACACTGTGACTTTTTTTTCATGTTTTTCATGATTTTCATGTTTGACAATTAAGTTTATGTGTACGATTGAATTAAAAACGTACGCAAATACCGCATTTTTCGTAATTCTAAAAAATATCACACCTTTTGCAAATTATTCAAAAATATAATACTAAATGGGTCGAAGGTTTTATTCTCATTAAAAATAATATACGCATTCATATTTATTCATTGAACTATTGTATTTGTATTTTATTGGAGTGAATAAAATTAACGTTCTAGAATTTTTAAATAACTTCATCCAGTTCTTCTTTCATTCTCTCTTTTTTTCTTTGCCACATTTGTTGTTCTACAGGATATCAGTGAATGTAATAAATGGTAAATACAACTGTGCTGAGGTTGAATAAAAATATCTTGCACCGAAACGTTGAAATATTGGAAGTTTTTCTTTCCTGACCTACTTCCTAGATGATTATCTCGTATACATTTATACATTCAACTTTATATGAATAAGAGGTGGACAGCTAAGTAAGATCACTGATACTATATAATGTATGAGATTATTATATTGTGTCCAGTGCGGTACAACACATCTCGTGTACAGTAAATACAATTTATATCAATATCTAATTGGGACACGAGCAAGTTGCAATTGCCGCTTTTTCCATTCTTCATTTTTTTTTTAGATCAAATTTCTTATCACACTAGACTCTCACTGGTCGGAAAAATACCGTCGAATAGAACGCGTGTATACATATAATAATTATAAGAGACTAAAGCCTCGTGCGTCATATGCGTTATCGAACACACATTGGTGTGGAGTCGCCGATTCAATACACTACAAACAAGCGCGCGGTACCAAATCTTTCACCGACCATGGGCCGTATCTCATCTCAAAATGCTTGCCTAGGTAGACCCTGCACACCCTAGAAGTATGGCCAGAGTTAACATAAACACCTTGTATAATTACACTAATTACATTTTATCTGTAACAATCCGCGATAAAAGTAGGTGGCCACAAATGGTAGATGGGCATTTTTATTGTACCATTTCTGCCCAACGCGAATAACTCAGTATTTCTCGTATATTTCAGATTGTGTGTCAGATTATAGAATCCTAATCTCAAAAATGAACTCTAACTGATGAAGTATGAATAAATAATGGATCGGGATAACTCTAAATCCAAGCAATTCGAGTTTACTATTCGAGAGATCTCCTAACACTTCTGATAAGGATTCACCTAAACTACACGACATCGACACATTTCGTTGTATCGCATTCAAATTAGGTGGCAGGCAATCAAAAAAACAGTCGACAGTAGTGTCAAAACATCTTTCTGTCGAAATATAACACTCGATGCAGCAAACACAACTTTGAAAGAGATGTAACGTGGCAACAACTGGTACGTCTACCCTACAATATAAAAAAAAAAAAAAATTCAACTCGCAGTCGGTAGGACTCGAACCTACGCTCCCAGAGGGAATCTGATTTCTAGTCAGACGCCTTAACCACTCGGCCACGACTGCTGTGGAAAGTTCGACGTTGAACGTGATAAACTCTCGAGAATGGCAGCTGCTATTAATAGTTACGGTAGCCACCGACGGAGGGCAGGCCGGTAGCGGCTTTCTCGCGAGTAAAATTGCCCCGAGAATCGTACAGTACGGGCGTTCAAACGTGGTTTAATTAAGATCATACTTCACAGGATCATTTCTGTAGTATATCTTCACATTCTCTCTACCTAACAGTGGAGTTGATGCAGCCATGATGAGGAGATATAACTCTTCTTTCTGAGCGTGAGGCCGATTCGAAGGTTTGACTTGTTCGAACCTTCGGTCATCGATGATCGTTCACCTCGAGTACTTTGTGCTCGAGGCATGGAGGAAGAGTAATCTGAGTGGTATATAACATCCAATTGAAATTAAATAATCGAAAAGTACCTTTTTAATGAGCATTAGAAAATGAAAATTGATGACAATAACCCGAATATCGTCTCACACTTTCACATCTCCTCGATCAATTAAATAATTCTGCCTGGAAGACTATTTATTAAGAATATCCGATGCCCTGATTATTTTTTTTTGTCTGGAATCCTGGAAGTGGAAACTGCAGTAATTATGAAGAATATTGAATAAAATGCCTTATTCGAATATACATAATTTGTTTTATCGTCTGGGATTTGGTAAATTTCAATTAAAAAAAAAAGCAAGTTTAATTGTATTGTTTATTCATGTACATTGATAATAGAATATCACATCTAGAACACTTTCATAATCTGTAATAATCAACGAAATATGTATGACAATTTTGCGACTGGATACTGAGATAAAAAACATTAACACTATGTTTTAAGTTTAAACTGAATAATAAATGCGAATCGTGCGCTTCGAGACATTGGCAATGTATTGAGTATGTTAATATTCTGTCACCAAAAAGGTAGTTACGTTAAAAAAATGAGTATGTTTTATAAAATATAAGCAAAAAATGTCTGAAAATGATTATAAAAATTCTTAACAATTAATTGCGTGAGATTACGATCATAGATAGATCTTCATCATTCGATTATGATGGAAAATGTTGATTAAAAAAAATATTGAAAAAAAGAATGAGGAGAAAATGATAAACACAGCGACATTAAAGCTCGCTGTGCACGTTGTTTGTAGTTATGCCTAGAATATAATCTAAGAAGTGTTTCGCACTTATTTTTCCATTGTAATCACTCTGGTATTTTCCATTATTGAAAAACTTGAATGTCGGATGTGTTTTTATCTTATAACTAGATTCAGCGACGGCGTTATGAGTGGAATCCGACGCTCCGACCACTACTTCAGATCCTCGCGACTTCAGATCTGCTGCTAATTCGGAAAGCTTCGATTTTGCAGACTTGCAGGATTCACACCCTTGAAATAAAATTACAGAAAATATATATCAACATTTTATACTTTCGTAATTTGCGATTTTACTTGATCAATTCCAACAAAATAATGTCCGTCCGCCATTCATTTGTGCCCTAAGACTCACATGGTGCGTAAAACATGACGAAGAATGGTTTCCTGCGTGCTATTTCTTTCTCGAAATTACTATCCGTCAAGTGAACTACGTGTTCAGCACCTTTGAGGGTATCCCAGTCCAATTTTTGCTGGGACGACAGAGACTCGTCCTGTTCTATCATGTGATTAACGAAGTCCGTCGCCTGAAAAACAATTCTGATGAAGATTGAACTTGCTCTCCAAAGATTATATCTTCAGTTGATTAACAGGAAACAATTTACTGACCGTTCTGTCTCCGATATAATTTTTCACAGCTTTGTCGTAGTAATTGAAGTACTTGATCGAAGGATATCCTTGAATTTCGTACGCCGTACAGGTCGCTGTATTCGTCGTACAGTCTACAGCGACGAACTCGACCTTTGAAACGTCCTTGAACCTCTCAGCAGCGGCGATGAACTCTGGTTTCACTTTCTTGCAGTGGCCGCACCCTGGAAAAGTGAACAAGATCGAATTGATCAGCAAAACATTCGAATTTAGACATTTAATTACGAAACTATAGCCAGAAAATCTCTCCGATCAATTTGAAATCAGTCGAAGTGTAAAAAAAATCTTTTTCCCCTTTCTTCGACTCCTTTTTCCATTGGAAACTTACAGGGAGCGTAGAACATGACTAGGACGTGCTTTTTCCTCCTCAAGAATTGTTTAAAGTCGTTATCGGTGCGATGAACAACGGCAGATTCCTGTTCCGACCAGGGTGCCTCTGGCGGAGGTGGCGGCGGAGGTTCTTTAGGGTCCTTCATGAACTCCACTAGAGCATTTGTGTCCCTCAAAGTAACGTCGTACTTGTGTTCTCCGTACACGAAATACTTCAGCGTCGGATAGCCTTTGACGTTATAAGTCTTCGCCAAACCGCTTTCCTTGGTTGCGTCCAGAGCCGCGAGCATTCCTTTGATCTGAACAAGAATATGATTGAAAATATATCAGTCAGAATTATTCGACACAGATCTTAGACTGTTTTTCAACATCGGACGAGATTCTTACGTTCAATTGCTTCAGCTTTGATGCCGCAGCCTCATACTCTGGCTTTATTTTTTTACAATAGCCGCACCACGGCGCGTAGAACATGACCAAAACAGAGGCAGCCTCTTTTATAACTAGATCAAAGTTCGCACTCGTCAAATGTACCACGTCGCTGTCCGTATCGGACCATTCTTCCTCCTTTGGTTTGGCAGGAGCTGCCTCTGGGTTTTTCATGAACTTCACCAACCCGTCTTTCTTGTTATCCCCGTCGTAGGTATATTTCTGAACTCCATTGCTGCAATAATTCACAAAATTATAATCTGACTCGATATTTTTCGTCTAAGGTTCAGTATTTTTAATTTTTTATTGTTTCTTTCATTCATATGTGCCTTTTTTCGTGTACATATAAATCACGGTTTTTACCCGTGTAATTTCAATTAAAAACACAAACATTTCAATCACTCACTGGAAATACAACATCGTTGGAAACCCTGTGATGTTGAATTTTTTACGAACACCAGAATTCTCCGGTCTGTTAACATCAATCGCAGCCATTATCGAGTGGCCTTTGAGCTCTGTCGCTGCTGTGGCGTACTCTGGTTTTAGCTGCTTACAGTAGCCGCACCAAGGCGCGTAGAACATTATCATGATTGGCTGTGTTTCTTTCTTCAATAATTTCGTTAGAGCCTGAAATTTGTTTCAAAAGTATATCAAAAATGAAATTCAGCTTCATGTTTCGTTGAAAACAAAAACTGTATGATCGATCAGGGCTCTTAAATTCAGAATACAGAAATTCCACAACGTTTGTAGATTTTTATAACCGATTTGGACACTTTTTTGCTGTGTCAAAGACATGATTCCTCGTTTATGGACCCTTTTGTAATAAATTTCCCACACTTTGATGCATATATGTAATTGTGAATCAATAAAATTGGTTCTTTAATTGAAAAATTGCTTTTTCTCATTCTTTTACAAATAAAAAAGTTCACCAAAAGGCCTAAAATCGGAAATTTCCTGAAGATTCAGGGACTTTCATGTTTTTTTCATACATTGAGACACGCTGACTGAATCTGATATCCTGCTTTCGATTTCTTACGCACATTATTGTCAGGGATATGAAGGATATCAACCGCGGTTGAATCTTCGTCCCAAGGTAAATCGCCCGATGGATCTCGCATGAAATTGACCATCGACGATACCGTTTCTCTCCTGTTATAGTCTTTGTTCCACTCTCCATCTGAGTAATGCTTAAGTATGTAAGGCTCGGGGAATACTTTCATCTTTTTGCACATTTTTTTAGCGTTTCTGTGAACAATTTAAATTTCAGATCAAAATACGAATTAATTTCTGGCTTCTGCTCAACAAAAATTGTGAAATAATATCAAGAACAGAATAAAATTGGGTCAACTTTCTCCAGCGACAATTATAGACTTGAAAATTTACCCAGCGCAATCGACCAGCACCATGGTTCCGGATCCTTTGACGGTGTCCGCGGTTTCTTGGAATACTTTGATTATCTCAGAAGATTGTTTCTGAGACGATATAAAACACACGAGAACATTGTTCTTCGTTCTTAGTAGCTTCTTGAAGTCTTTTACGTCGACGATGTCGTCGATTACGGTCTTCTGATTTTTTTGCTTTGCAAAAAAATCTGGAATGTAGCAAAGTATCTGAAACGACAAATTCATTCGAATCACACATCGATTTATTGTTCGAAATGTACCTAAAAAATACTGTAATTAATTGTTTACATATTCCGATTCATTAGGCGTTTTTATCCATTGTTTATGTCCACAAAATTTTTATTAATTGTTAAAAATACTGTGATCAAAACTATCGAAAACATCAATGATTTGAAAGTGATCTGAATTCTTCTCAGTGGCAAAAAGGTCGGTAAAAAAAAATACGTATCAATTTTTTCTCTTTGATCTGTCGTTTTGGCCACATCTTCAGGGTGTCCCTGAATTTTGCTGATTTACTCAAAAAATTATGAACCATTTTCGAAGCCTTTTGTTTGTCGTAATTTTTTTTGTTTTTAATTCTTCGAGCAATTTGAATCGATTATGAGGCTCCGTTCATTGGAGGAATGAGAATAATGATATTTTGAATTTCGATGCTTGCAGTAACGAGGCCGAAAGGTCATGGAGGTTATGTTTCGGGGAAGAAAAAGATGCTATAATTTAGATCCACGGAAATACCGTGGCTAGAATATATTTTTTATATTTTGAAACAGTGGAAACTGGTTTCATTGATCGAAATCTGTTCAAAATTCATCATTCACAAAGGAAGGCATTCAAATATCGAGCGAAAGATTGCTATCAGTTCTGTCACTATGATGACGTATTCATTTTTTTTCCTACAGGTGTTAAAACAACATAGAAAAACAATGAAATGAGACAATAATATTCGCCGGGATTAGAATTGTGAATCAGTGAAATGAATATTAGTTGCAAATATGCTACAAAAATCGGCTGAAAATGCCGATAAAAGCGATTATTCAATTCTGCACACGCGGCCTCTGCACCGGTCTCTGTTGTTTTCCTTAACCTTAAAATCGAATTAATTTAGAACAAAAAATAGAAAATTTCTCACCAAGAATATTACGATTATATTCCAATTCATTTTGGCTGAAACACCAAATTATTTTTAACGTATAAAAAGAAATTATCTAATCATCTAAAACAGCGTTTGTCGAGGAACTCACGACCCGCGCGTGTACACAAAAAATTTTCACTTCAACCACGGACTGTGAAATGTTAGATCGCTGCCACACGATGCGGCCAGTGATGCGGCTCAAAAAAATGTTGATAAATCGAGAAAACTGATTTTTTACAATAAAAAAATATTATTCTATTCTCCAAATTTTTGAATTGATTAGTTGAAAGTCGCGATACCAATCACCTGTGCAGCAGCGCTTTTCGATTGGCCGTGACGTCAGAATTCACAATTTCGGCGCCATATTTGAATGACCTAACGCATTATCCAATAGAAAGGGAGAACTAGGAGATTGGAATCCGTCATAGGGGCGTGGATTAGCTAAAGTCTGTTTCCTCTGTGTAGTATATACACGTGATATTTTTAATTAGAGGTTTAAATCGGTAAATACGTTCATAATCATCATTTAGGCGGTCATAAGCTGCAGAAAATAAATAGGTTTTGCTTTGAGACAGTCATGGTTTCTTCAATGATTATATTTCTCCGAAATAACGCTAAGTACCATACAGGGTGAATTCCTAACGATGGAACAGTCTGAAGTTGGCTATAGAAACGAGAAACAAGCTTTTAGACAGTTGTGAACCATTCCAAATGTCTGGAAGCTAATTTCTCGATTCAAGGCCAACTTCAGAACGTTAAATCGTTAGGAATTCACCCTGTATAATTTTTTGCGCAAAGCTCTGAGAAGTTAGGAGCGGTCGATTTTCAGTCTGTCGTTTCGATGTTACTGGACCAATTTTAAAGATTTTGCTGGAATTCTCAAGATTCGGTGATACGTCGTTAGATTTTGTCTAGATTTCGACAGAAGCGGCGATATTTCGTAAAATGAAAATAACTTTTCTGCTGGCAACACTGGCGAAGCATGTTGAATAGTGACGTCATACCATGGCGCGAAAGTTCGCCCGTTTTCAACGTTACCGAATTCTAGGTCGACAATATATTGTATTTAAGCTACAAAGTGATAGTATTTTTATTTCAAATGCAATATATATTTTTAATTGTTACATAACACGTAGAACATTATTTAATGCTTATTTAATTGTCCTATAAATTTAAGTGTTTGCATCATATGTAACAAATATTCGATGGTGCTGCCAACTGTCGTTTGATTCTTGGTACTAAAAACGGTCTACTGAAGTTTGTTGACATCAACAACGCGTATCGATTGTATCGAAGTTTCGGTCGCTCTCGCGATATTCACGCCGGTCTCTCGCGTCTGCTTTCCTTTTCCATTTCCTGTTTCGGAATCCCTGTTTCGAGGTTATTTAGTAGGTATATATTTCCAAATAATAACTAAACGAACAGTGATAATAAAGATTAAATATCGTTACCAATATGTACCCTGATCATCCGCTGAGCCTTACGACGTCCGTGGCGTCAATTATATTCTATATACACCAAGATGCGACTGGATTACGAATCCGCCGTCGCCGTTCGACGGTTGCATGTCGTCGCGCTGTCATTCATAACCGTGTTTCGAGTTTACAAATAGTGTAAAAGAGTTCGCCGGGGTACACAGACACCTGATCCCACTGAGTATCAACGAATTAATATACAAATTATTCTCTACCACCAGAAATGGCTCCTAAAAGAGGGAAGGTTCAGAAAGAGGAGGTCCAAGTGTCCCTCGGACCCCAAGTTCGCGAGGGTGAGATTGTTTTCGGCGTTGCCCACATCTTCGCAAGCTTCAACGACACCTTCGTCCACGTTACTGACTTGTCTGGCAGGTAAGAATCCCCGAAATTTTTATTCTAACCTCAAAATATCCTCCGATCGCACCGTATTTTGTTTCCTCCAGGGAAACCATCGCCCGTGTCACCGGAGGAATGAAGGTCAAGGCTGATCGTGACGAGGCTTCTCCGTACGCCGCTATGTTGGCCGCCCAGGTAATAAAAATGTCCTTTCGACGCTTTATTTTTAAACGAATTGGATCGACGCTGATGCGATTATTTTTGCAGGACGTCGCTGAAAAGTGCAAATCGCTTGGCATCACTGCGCTTCACATTAAGCTGAGGGCGACCGGAGGTAACAAGACAAAGACGCCGGGACCAGGAGCCCAGTCGGCTCTCCGAGCTCTTGCTCGTTCGTCAATGAAGATTGGACGTATTGAGGACGTTACACCCATCCCTTCGGACTCTACGCGCAGGAAGGGTGGTCGCCGTGGACGCAGGCTGTAATCTATTACTGCGGTGCTGTACATGGTTCATTACCTAATTCTAATAAACAAATAAACTCAAATCGACGATTATACATTTTTATTGTTACACACGCTTCTCCGTCACCTTTAATTTCGTCGTCGATATTTTCCTCGCTCGGAGATTTAAGTGTAGACCTGATTGAGTCTTTTTCGAAAATAATTCACTTTTCTGAAAGAACATTTCACGCTTAGTTCTTAATTGAAAGAAAAACAGTACGAATCTTATCGGCATTTACGGATTCATGAGGTGTGGAAATCAATTGAAAAAGTCTTGGAAAAATCGGAAAGTTTCATATTACAATAATGTTTTACCTTGAAAACCCAGAAGAAACGAAAACATTGTGAGGTGGTGATAATTCAGTCTCGCAAGTTTGACCTGAGTAAATGAAATACAGATTTTCTGCAATTGAAATCTTATTATCATGGCTTTTGAATTTTAGAAATAAACACTAGGCTTCTTTCCATTGAATAAATCGCAAAATATCCTGAATTCAGTAGAATTCTGAGCATTCTCAACAGATTCGCTATATTTATGGATACGTACTTTGATTTTACGAGGTAAATTTTGAAATTCCTCAATGAAACCAGATTCCTGATTTATGTCTGTACCGAGTAAAAGGGAAAATCGAATCTTGGTCTAAAGCCTGCTTTAACGAATTTTTCTATAAAATTTGTATTATTGATCACTAATTTCTTTTTTTTTTTTATATATATAAAGTATAAATTGTGAAAATTTTCACTTGATAAAAAAAAAAAAA
>JAFFZH010012757.1:36309-48235 GCA_018420115.1 Euura saliciscinereae
ATAATTCTATACAAAAGAACAAAAAAAAAAAAAAATCGTAGAAATAATTGTTTCAATACAAATGAAAAGTCACAGTATGTAGTAACATTAGTTGCCATTTATTAGATATTTATCAATGTTTACAGCTGTATTATAAACGTGTGCCGGTACCGTTACCAAAACGTTAGCATATCTTAAATACAATATGATATATCTATATTGATCACCTCTCAATCTCAATATGTGTGTTAATGCGTTTTAAAATGATTGGATGTAATTCGATTCGTATTTCAAATCTAAAAAAAGTCTATAGATCAGGTATAAAACGGTAATACATGGGGCAGAATTTCATTCTGTCGCATCCGTTAGCATCAATCACGCTTGATTATTTAAAATAAATTAGTACAGTATAATAAATAGGATTCTTAAAGCGGGAATCTAGCCATCATCTCTTCAACAGCAAAGAAATCGATTTTTTGACTTTGAATATCTATAGAAGCAATTTTATAGACTGACACAAAGTCGCTATTAATTTCTTGTAAGCTTAGCGCGATTAGACAGATTTCAATTTCTCAAGGCATTTGACAATGATAATTTAATCGAATTTCGATCTAAGAAGAGCCTAGTAATTTTCCGATGCTCAAATACAACTTGATCTTCAAATCAAGTTTCTGGGGCTCTTTGTGCTCAAGAGTTGCGATCGTATTCACATATCCATACTGCATAACGAATCCCACTGTGATTTCCTGCCCTTCTTCGAGCTTCTCGTCCGCGTTCGGTTTCACATGCAGCCTGATCACCGCCTTGTTTCCCTTTCGCCAAACTACAAGCCTTTAAAAAATACGAAACACGATTAGATTGAGAAAATATTCAATCATTTTCTCATTCAAACTCACTTCGGATCATCTTGGAAGTTGTACGTGTCTCCGGTGTCGTCATACTCGGCAGCGTCGTCCCTGGGCGGAAGGATCAGCGTGCTTTCGGGCAGAGTAATCTCAGCCTGTGCTTTCAGCTTTATCGGTTTCGGGTCTTCAGTTACTGCTATTTGACGTACCAAAGACGGCATGAGATTCGGCGACTCGCAACCCTGAGGAGACAGCGAGGAATGATAAATGGGAAAATTTGTATCTTCAGTCTTTCATATTCGTTATGTACCATTTGGAGATTATCACGATCCACCTCCTTCACACCCACGGGGGTGAGTGTAGTCGGTGTAGTCGGGGTAGATAGCGAAAACAGCATTATTTGAGTCTGGTGTTGGGTCGGGTTGCACAGTTTCAAGAGCAGCTCGCTGGTCTGGCCGATTCGCAACGGTTCGCAAGTCACGATGCGCACCTCGGGAACGTGGTAGCTGAAAGTAGACGTTTCATTGAAATACAATTATCGATGATACAGAGATGCGGTGTTAAGGCTTCGCTTTAAAGTACGATATTAGATGAGGAAATCGACGCGTTGGAAATTCTGACGATTTCAAAACACTTTCGATATTTGGACCTCTTCGTGAGAAACTTGAAAGAAAAAAACAGAGAAATAGAGAAAACAAAATAGTCTAATTTGGACAATGAATCCAAGATCCATATGAGTTAGAAACCTATTGTTCAAATTATTCTGTTTTTTTTTTTTAGTTTTATCATCCATTTTCATCTTGTAGATAATAATAATATAAATCGTCGACGCGGTGATTCGAATGACTGAAAACAATTGATATTTAGTTTAAACCGAAATAAACAGAGACGCTGCAGTCAATATTTGATACTCACAAAGCGGCGAGTTGAATTTTAAACTTAATAGACTGCGGGCTGTATTCCGGCTTGCACACGTTATGCTCGCAAACTCTGCAACGTTGAGAACGTTTGACTAAGAACTGTTTGTGCTGTGGCCGGAGCTGGTTTATTTCCTCAGCTTGAACCTCGGGGTGTCTAAGCCGCTGTTCCAGGGTCGTTACTGTTATCGGGGAAAAGAAAATTACAGATCGTTAGGCTCGAACGTTTTATTTAAAAAAAATCGTCTACTCAGCTCACTCTTAGTAACGTCGAGCGGCTGAGTGAATATATCCGGAGAAAGTTCTTCGACTTCTTCAGACGCAACGGCAGGCGGAGGATAATCGCTCTGCTGCGACTGAGGCGGAGGACATAGTCCCGCACGTTTTCGCACCATGACCGAAGACATTCCGAATTTTTCCTGCAATGGGAAGAACTTTGTGAAGGAAAAAGGCTTCACGGAAACATTTCCTACAATAGAACGTCGACAATTTCGTTATCCAAAAATTGTGAATTGGCTATTTAATTTTGCTTGAAACAGTTTGAAAAGTGGATTCGAATGATCGAAGTTCTATTGGGGGTACAGACAATAAATGAGCCTACAAATTGCATGTAGGTGCGTTTAGGATGAAACTTCTTCCTCTCGCATTGTTGCCGTTCCCTAGATGCCAGAATCTTGTGGTATTCCAGTAGGGATCCGATCCGTGTCGCATGTGGGTTTTCCTGCTCTGGCCATCCGCCGGTTGCTGTTCAAAAGAAAAGATATTATCTCTGATTTAAATTATGATTTTAACATGTGTTGAATGGTGGATAATTTGTTTTAGTTTTGATATTGATTATTGACTGATTTTATTATATTACATTTTCATGTTATTTTCAAAGTTAGTTTACTTATTTGGTAGTTCAACACGTTCAAGTTCTCATATTATTATTATTATCATTATCTAGGGCTTCGGACTGTACAAATCAATTAAATTCGCCAAAATTCAATCCATTTTAACAGTAAATAACTGTGAGTGTAGCCTGAATAAATATCAATATCGTTTAAACCCCCGACTTCTTCTCACCTACGAACTGATCGGGAATTCCAGCGTCTCTCGAAGTCCATCGGCAGAAGGAACACGACAAATAGTAAACCTTCTTTGGGGCCGGTTTGACATCCTCGCCGCCCTGATTACCTCCGGCTCTCACAGGAGCTGGCGCAGCTCGTGTGGAAAGGGTTTGAAAGCAGCACGGGCAGTCGAAGCAGTTGGAGCACCTGTTTGATACGATAAACTTTACATTCTATCTCTACGATCGTAATCGCAGTGTTATGACATCGAAATTCTGCGCAGATACGGAGAGACGAGGCGCGGCAAAGTTGGATTATTATTGGATCACGAGTTTGAGACACTCACTTGTTTTTTTTCAGTCTGACTTCTGCGGAGGGTAGATTCTCCATGCAGTTTGAACAGTAGTGCGAGTCGACCTGGGAAAGAGGTTATGGATAAAACTATAGCAGATATGTTAACGAGTGAGATAATTATTGTTTAGATGGTTTAAAATGATGGAGAGAATTGGGGAAATCGGGTTTAATTACCTCGTGGCAAACGCAGTAGCCGCATCGTATTCTTAGACAGTGTCGACAGAAGTAGATTTTCGATAATTGTTTAACGGAACCACAGGTACAGACGTATCGAACGTAGTCGGGCTGGAATAGATACGCCATTTTCTGGATGTGCCGTGTTTTTTATCTTCTATCCACGCGGCGATATACGGGCAGACATGGGAAAGATTCGACTTCTTTTTGACACAACCTCGATTCCAAGTTCCAACTGTCAGCGATCGGAAAACCTAACCCAGAAAATTACTTGACAGAACACGGAAGGAACACGTACGAAACCTTCGGCGAACGATCGCAGCGCCACTTCGACGAACCAACACGAATCGCGTTGAGCGAATTCTACAGGGTGATTCAGAATTCTCGACGAATATTCTACAGGGTCGAACCTCATCAATTTATTGCTTGTTTATCTTTTCATGTGTCATAAAAGAAAACGATTTTAGATTTTATTCACAATTTTTCTGTAAAATTGAAATAAAAATGTTCGTAGCTTTTTTTTTTCCTTAATTAAAATTAGTGTATATTATATTCAAAGATTATGCAGCTATATTCTTACTGTATTCATATTATACAAGTACATTTATTATTTTTATTATAAATGTTATATTATTACATTTTAAATAAATTTCAATAATTTATGTGACTAAATCAGACTGAATTTAAAAAGAATAAAATTTGATGAACATTAATTATGATTTTAGAAACTAGAATTCGAACTCAAATTTCGGTTCCAATCTCAGCGAAATTTCATACTGTCAAATTTTTGCTTCTACTGTATCAAAATTTGATTTTTTTTTAGCTATCTGACAAAGTTTCCGTAATTTATGACTCGTTGGCCGTCAAACTACTCATCTTTAGTAGAAAAATTGATGAGGGACAAAAGAAAACTACAAAGGGAAGTAATTTTTTTATTAATCAATTTATTGGTCCTTAAAAAAGGTTTATAGGCTATAAAAATCGCTGTTCTAGCGCGTTCAGTGCGTCCAATAGCTGATACCGTTCGAATTTGGCGCTCGCGGTCGGCGGTAGGCGGCGTCGCATAGCGTAGTTATTCGCAACTGCATCGGTCGCGCGCGCCCCACTCCTTCCTAATCCAGGAGTGAAGATTTCAGTCGGTTATCGGCTTGTCATGAAACTGCGATGCGAGGTGCGGCGTGTGAGTCCGAGCCATTAGTTTAATACACAGACACACTATTTCTCGGTACAACCGTCATCGTAACATCGCGGGTATAACATAACAAAACCCTACAACGGTCGGGGGCCTTGTGTCTTAATGAACGTATCGTACATTCCAAAGAGTTTCAAACAGTGACAACAATCATACATTACCGTAGGATCTATCGTGCCAAAGATTACCGTCTACGTATTCGTAAGTAAATCTCTTATTCTCTGCTCTTTCACTATTCTCTGCAACTTAAATGTCACTCCTCTTTCCGATACCTGCGCGATTCCCTCCAGACTCGACTCCGTCCGTGTGCGTGACCTTGATTACAAATATACTATTTTTATTTCATCCTCACCAAACAGCAGTGCCTTCGATCACTGACGAAATCGAACATTCACACACTCTCTCTCTCTCTCTTCCTTTCGATAATCCCACGAGTGTAGCCTGTAGTTATCCTCGCTACAATCGCAGACTTTTGTTTGATGATAGAAAAAACGAGATTTATCGATCCGTATCTTCCGTTAAAAATTCTATATTTTCGAAAGTCTTGAATCTGTAATAATTATATCATGAATCCTAAGCTAGCAGGCAAAAGTGCTGAATGCAATCGAAATGAAAGAATGAGACCGAAGTATGAAATAGTATTAAAAATTAATGCTTTTCAAGATTTTATAAATATTATAGACTTCCTCAGGAGAAGCTTGAAATGTTTCGCTTTCATAATTATATTATGTCTGTGGATAGAATAAATTGATTAAATAAAAAATGAGTTAATATAATTTTTTTGTGTTATTATTATTATTATTTTTATTTTTTTCTCATTGCGAGTGTGTAAAGGATATCGATGTCACATCTCGTCTATATTTAGAAGATCGAATCACCCCCCCTGGGTAATTTAGTAGATGTACAAGTATCGTTACACCGAGGTTTCCGAGGTCCTGGAATATCTCGTATCGTTGTTCAAATAACAGCACAAAGGTTTCGAATTGCCGCTAGAACTGCGTACATGTAACGTGATTCACATTTCGTCGGGTACACTACGCGACCCTGGAATAGTTCATTGTCTTCTCACAGTTTGACTGGTTTGACACACAAACAAGGCTGGTCATCTGAAAATAATGAAGTTTACAAAATTTATAGAAGAATAAAATGCCGAGCACGCGGGATTTCTCTCGGTTCTTTCCGGCTATAGTCCCGGACTTTTGTTTGTTTGCATTTCGATATCCGGTTCAGATAAAGAACCCCGTGTTTGTATGGCTCAGATAACAAGATTCTTTCTTTCTTTCTTTCTTCGTTGCTAGATTTTCATTCACTGTATCTCATCTAGGGACGTTAATTTTATCAGTATACATATAATCGAGGATAATTATGAATAGAATTTCGATGATTCCAACATCGGAAATGCTTGTGTATCAATATTAAATAACGCAATTTTTTTTTACATCAGTGTGCAGCCAGGCGATGACCGCGAATGAATTATATATCGACACGCGATATCGGAGTATCATTTTTTTTTTCTCTTCAATATTCTATGTACTTATTATCGTAAAGATAAAAATCTCTATCTTTAGAGAACTAGAGAACTATAGAGAGCGGTTCTTGCTATTGTTTGGTCGATTTTATTGACTGATTGTGAATATTGTAATATAAACAGGTGTATAAACCTTAAGGTCCGATATTTATTAATAACTCTCTACCAGTTATTCCACATTCCCTCCAGCGATTCCAGTTCACCTTACCTGACCTCAAGCCAAAGTCCCGTACTAAACGTTCTGCAATTTGCTACTGCATGCAATTTTTGTTGTTTTCTTCCACGTTGGATAAGAAGGTTTCTTAAACCACATTTAAAAGAAAAAAGTAAATTAAAAATAACAACGATATATTTCAGAAATAATTGTTTTATCGAATTTATCATGCTTGAAAAGAATATAAAATGCATCCAGTCGATTGAGGCAACGTTATTGTCTAGGCTGTTATTAATCTATATTATTCAACATAGATAATAGATAACAGTAAACAGTTTTGGCTTCTAGCTTAGACTCTTAGCACTTGTAAAGCATCGTTTTAAAAATACATTACAATACACACACATATCCACATGGACGTGAATATCATTCAAGGATTGTTATATATATTCCAGCTGGTGCTCCTTGTATAAATATTTTTTTACGGCACAGGCAGTAAAAAGTCACTTTTTGACGCCTGTTTTCGTTCCGGCAAATGGCACTTCATACCGCTAAGTTTAAAGTTGCGGTATAAAGTCATCATTCCGCAACTTTGATGCGCAGTTCGAAGTGCGCATGTCAAAGTTGCGGAATAAAGTCTTTATACCGCAGGTTACCCCCTCTCTATACGCAGTTCGTGCGGAACTCAACTGGCATCAAAGTGACTATTAATGCCTTTTCCGTAAAAAATATTGTATGGGGCGCGCGCAGAAAGTAACTGTTCGGCAAGGTTATGTTTTTAGTACTCGCCGTTGCTTTACAAGGCTCGCCTTCGGCTCGCCAGGTAAAACCAACGGCTCTTACGAAAAACATAACCTTGCCGAATAAACAGTTACTTTCGACGCATGCCACATAAATATCTATTTTTTATTGGCGATATATTCTATACGCAATATTATGAACAGAAAAAAAAGAGAATTGAAGACTTTCGTTGTCGAAGGATCGTCAAGAGTTTCGAATAAAATTGAATGAAAAACGACTCGGAGCATGAAAAAAAAACATTACTTTTTTAATTCCATCAGAACTGTTTATTTTTCAAATAACTTATCCTGACCTACATTTGATCTTTTATTTCCCAAAGTCAAACGAAGTTATGTAGGTATGTATGTGCATACAAGATTAATTAACGACGAGACGATGTTAATCTACTCATATATAGTCATATAACTGATAAAATTAAAATAATTACTCGGGTCTGGTGATAAATTGAACACGATATATATGCTATTGATACTCGTTTTGTGGCTAATTCATGAAAACGAAAAATCATTCTCTTTGAATCCTTAACAATATAAACTAATATCATATTATTAGTAAAAATAATTTTCTTGTCTTTTGACTCAAGAAAAATGTGTTGGTCATTAATTTATCTTCCGTTATGTGAAACGGGACTCGATTTCCTGTAAGGAAAGGAAGAAAAATCGTTCTGACGCAAATATTATCTTCTTCGAATAGTATACGTATAATTTATCAATTGCATGAAGAAGCACACCTACGTCACAATGTTGTGGAAATGTATATACACGCAGTGTGTGTTTTTCCTTCTACAATCGTTGTTCGAATGAAATCTATATATGAGTCTAAATATAGGGGAGGGCCGGGCAAAGTGGGCCCCTTAAGAAAATAATGTTTCGAGTTGAGTTTTTAGTCATTGAATCTTTTCATTTTCACCAAAAAACTAAAATCTGACCGAAGATTAGCGTCTACCGCAAAGTTGGAAAATTGCGGGCAAAGTGGGCCCTCCTGAAATTTTTTCGATTTTTTTTTTAAATCAACAAACACTACAAATTCATTCATTTACTTGCTTCAGGAGTCTTTGAACATCAAATGACCTATATTTTCTAGGATTAGAGGAAAGGGCGGGCAAAGTGGGCCCCCTTATAAATTTTTCGAATTCATTCAAAATTAACAGTAATTGTAGATTTACCCGTTCACTTGCGGGCAAAGTGGGCCGCCCTCAGATTTGATTGAAATTCTCTTCTTTTTCTTTTTATTTTCACGGGGGCCCAGTTTGCCCGCCTTTTCCCACAGTTCTCGTAAAATATCTTCCATTTGTTCTTACAAGCCTCCTGGCGCAAGTAAATGAATAAATTTATAAGTTCGTTAATTTAAAAAAAAGTACGGAAAATTATCAGGGGGCCCACTTTGCCCGATAGGGCCCACTTTGCCCGACCCTCCCCTATCTAATAATGAGTGGAAATCACCGCTCGATCATGGGATTGGACTATTCGGGTCAGATCACCGCAATCAAGTTGACGTGCCTCGATTTTAAATTATCCACTACCATTTAACTTCCGTCGTAATTCTCCGATACTATTATATATATAATCAGTCTGAAGAATTCGGTATAAATAATTGAACAAAAAAAAAAATCTATATTATGTCAACAAAAGTTTCGAAATCTTAATTATATTTTAATATCAACATATATAAAACCGCATAATCAAGATTCTAAGCTAAAGTTTATTATTTACAATTTTGAATATCGCGTTATTTGGATCTGAAAAAAAATGGAAGAACACTTCAGCGATGTATTTAACTGCAGCTTTGACATGACGTGGTGAATAATAATTACAAACACGTCATATCTACGTACGTCTTTTTTTGTCACCTTTAGTCGATCATCGCGTTGTAAATCGCAGTGTATTATCAAAATCGCATTTGATGATAAGAAAAAAGAACCGATATCTATTCACTGTTTATTTATTCATTTGTCAATTTCGATTTAAAGCTAAGTGCGTTTGGTCATTATGCAATAATAGATATTTATGTGGCATGCGCAGAAAGTAACTGTTTATTCGGGCAAGGTTATGTTTTTCGTACGAGCCGTTGGTTTTACCTGGCGAGCCTTGTAAAGCAACGGCGAGTACTAAAAACATAACCTTGCCGAACAGTTACTTTCTGCGCGCGCTCCATACAATATTTTTTACGGAAAAGGCATTATTAGTCACTTCGACGCCAGTTGAGTTCCGCACGAACTGCGTATAGAGAGGGGGTAACCTGCGGTATAAAGACTTTATTCCGCAACTTTGACATGCGCACTTCGAACTGCGCATCAAAGTTGCGGAATAAAGACTTTATACCGCAACTTTGAACTTAGCGGTATAAAGTGCCACTTGCCGGTACGAAAACAGGCGTCAAAAAGTGACTTTTTAATGCCTGTGCCGTAAAAATATATCTCTGCACTTACGAGTTCCGGTTACGATTAGTCAGCAGATTCAGATATAGATTTAACCTGGAAACCTTAGGGTCGGTCGACGTTACGGTGCAATACTGACCGACAAAGGCTTCTTTTTCTTACAGATTTATCAGCGATATATAGATATACACATAGATTTACCTGTGGTTGACGTTTTATAGTCACTATCTCGCAATCTGGTTTAATAGACTGCAACTGAACCAATTTTCTACGTTACCTACTCCATTATTACATTTAAATACACACCGGTGAACTTAATCGCGTAATAGTTTACGTAACTGCACGAAGTGTGACGTTTGCGAAAAAAAAAACGTTTTCCAGATTTGGACAGAAAACAGTGCTTAAATTTGTTCAGTTTTTCAGTTATCTTGTCACAATAAATCAAACAATGTTTTTGTTGCATATTTTATTCCGAATATAATTTTAGTTTCAACTTGGCAAAAAGGAAAAAGTTAATTTTCAGACACTTTTGAACGGTTTTGACACGATTTTTTAGAAACAATGTTTTTGTTCTTGGATTTGTGTGTTTCTCGAAGTGTTTGGTATCAAGAGACCTTATCAAAATGAACAGATAAATTTTTGATAAACCTATTTTTTACGCGATTTATTTATCGCGAAACGAGTAACGCATGTACATAGAAACGTGAAAATGCTTCTTTTACTTTAAAAAATGATGAATATCCGATAAAATTTTGATCAGATCGCAAAAAGTTCTTCATTCATTCATTCTCAAAAAGCTTTGCTTTACTGATCATCAGCATCAGTTCGCGACCAGAAACACTGAAATCGGTCCACCGGTGGATTTTATTCCGTGAATCATATGTCAAAAAATATTTGTTCCTAAAATCGTGTAATTTTTGTTTTTTTTCAGAACACGGTTTTGACTTTTTTTTCTCGAAAATTATGTGAAAAAATGTATCACCTTAAAATATGATATTAGTAAATAATTTTGATAGTATTTTTTTCACGTTACCCTAGATTTCAAAAAATTAAGGGGGGTGGGGGGTTTATAATTGTGACAATCGGACTTTTTGTGAGGAAAGGGATTTGAATATTGCGAAAAATCCACCTGCGTACTCCATACCATATTACAGTAATTTGTGCCAAATATATATGTATTTCCTATGTGTATGACGACTGTATAATATTACGATCTGCAATGTGAACCTCACTAATTAATTTGACCATGTGATATTATTGCGGTGAAGAGAAAGAATATCTTTATGACTCATCTTCTACAGCAATTGCTTTGTTTAATTCTCGTGACGCAAATGCGAATTGAAAACAGACATTTTTAAGTGGCTTAGGAAAAAAAAACGACAAAAACAAAAATGTATTTTTATACAAAAGAAAACAATGCGGATTGTGTATATCAAATGGGAATTTGATTTGCTACTATATTTTTTTTCTTGTTATTGTTGTAAATATTTTATTCATGTGACTATTAATGGTGAAAATTGATCCAGATTTGAGTAACAAAGCAATATTTTTTTTTTGGTTGAAGTAGTTCAAGTTAATTAACATAATTTCTTCTTTTGACATTAATTTTCATCAAGCCAGACTCATTTGTTCAATTCAACTTTTTTTGCAACTTGAAAAAGCGGATTTTCTAAATTTAGAACGAAACAATGTGTAACAGAAAAGAGAGAAAAAAAGAAAGAAATAGAAAGCCGATAAGCGATCGAATACCCCCTGAACAGTAATTCTTGAGGAAGAATCCAAGAAGCCTGCAAAAAGCTTATACTTATAAACTTCGAGAACCTTCGTATCGTATCGAACTGAATCCAATAACTGATACGCCTCGATCGATTTTGACTCGGAACAAATAATTGATCACGTTCCGATTCTCTGACATCTCTCACTCGATCACACGTTCAATCGGGGGAAAAATAACTCAAGATTTGATTGTGAGTGACACGTTAATTTTGAGGGTTAAAATAATTCAGACTCATACATTCATTTCAACTACGTAATTCTTTTCATTATTTCAACCTAATTCAATTCAATTTTAACTATATGGAACTTGTTCCACCCTAATTCAACTTCAACGTCGATTCAATTTTAACATAATTCCATTTCAATTCAATTCCAACTGCGACTCAATTCAACTTCAGCTGCAATTCAAATTTTAACCCACGTCAACCTTAATTCAATTTCACCTTAGTTCAACTTCAATTCAATTTTAACCTAATTAAACTTCAATTCAATTTCGACTTAGCTCAACTCAATTCAACTTCAACTGCAATTCAATTTTAACCTAATTCAACTTCAATTCAATTTCAACTTAGTTCAACTCAATTCAACTTCAACTGCAATTCAATTTCAACCTAATTCCACTTCAATTCAATTCCAACTGCGTTCAACTCAATTCAACTCCAACTGCAATTCAATTTCAACCTAATTCGACTTCAATTCAATTTCAACTTCGTTCAACTCAATTCAAATTCAACTGCAATTCAATTTCAACCTAATTCGACTTCAATTCAATTTCAACTT